>JAWNLS010000438.1:1355000-1662500 GCA_035042185.1 Drosophila kambysellisi
AAAATGTGAAAAGTCTAAAATCTCTCAGCGAAGGGGATGGGTTTAAGGAGCTGATGCTGGGTTTTGTGAGATTTTTGGGGGCTGACCAAAGAAATGTCGTTGGCAAAATTCAATCAGATGCTAAAGCGACCGCACCCCCCCGCCCTACCGGGTGTTCAACTTGTGTGCCCCAGTTGCCTGCCACATGCAGCGACGTTACGCTGTCGTATACGTAACGTACATATTATTCATACGCAGCGTGACACCAAAAAGAGAAAGGGGAACAACAACAACAAAAACAACAACAACAACAACAACAACAACAAAAAACAACAACAAAAATGAAGCAAAATAAATAGAAATGCAAACCGAATGAAATACGTTCTTTTCGCGCATTAAATTTGCCGCCTCAATTGAGGCTGACAAAAATTTCGCCAAAGCGCCCCCAATGCAAATCACACCCAAATATGTGTGTGCCAGCTGCCATTTATGTGTGTGTACACACACACACACACGCACACGCGCACACACAGATGCATACATGATTTTAGTGGCCTCTTGGGCTTTTTACAAAAATGCATCTCACACAACATTTTGTCATTCAGGCAAAACAAAAAAATAAATAAAAAAATAAGCGCAAAAAATATGCTTGGCTCCATTCAATATTTTGGAAAGCCTTTTATGAAATTTAAACTTAAGCACAGAACGCAAAAAAAACAATCGAATATTTTGCAGTAATTCCAATTGGATTTATGGTGGAAATTTTACAACACATTGTCTTAAATTAAATTTTATAATATTTAAAAACATATTGTGAAAAACTGAATTCTTACGAAATCCAAAACCAAAATCAGTAGCTAACAACTTTAATAGGGAAATACAGTTAAAACAATTTGGGATAGTTACAACCCTGATAAATCATATCGATAAATTGATATATCGATATATGTGACAAATTGCATTAATTTAAATTTAAACTGACAAAATTGTGTTTTATAGCCGATAATTTAGTAGTTTTTGGCTAAGCAACATCAATGTTGAGCTTAGGCTGTGGCAGAGCATATCTAAATAATGTTATTCGATGTTGATGTTTGGCAAATGCTTATGAACAATTTCATCATCATCAGTCACGTTGCTTGGCTGTCAGTCACGAGATTTGTGTCTACGCTGACCCAATGCCCCCATCACGAGTCGCCACCAACCGTTGCTGGAAATGCTTTTGCTTCTATTTATCGACTTTGAGTGCCACTTGTGTGTGCCAGTCTGTGTGTGTGGGTGTGTGTGTGTGTGTGCGACTTTTGTTTACTGAATGCAGCGCCACTTAGCGTTGGTGGAGACGGGGGGGCGGAGAGGCAGACCTAGTAAAAATGGGAATGATTATCGTAATCAAGAATCGGGATTTGTGAATGATGCTGATGTAATCGCAATTTAAATTGAAATTGGAATCAAAATTAAAATCTCAGAAGCTGCCCCATGCGGCGTATGAGTAATGTGCCCACGCCTCTTACTCACTATCTCCATCTCGCTCTCTCTCACTCTCAGCACACAAGTGGGTTAGCTGAATTAAAAATTGCTCAAAATTATTATTAGAATTACGCGAGAGAGATATTAAAAATAAACGGTAGTAGTAAACGGTAGTAGGTAAACGAAGAAAAAAAAAACAAATAAATAAATATACATATTAGCATTAGCATACCGCTATATGTGTGTTCACTGTACTTATGTAATGAACGTTCATTAAACGAACAGCAAACAAGCAACGGCAAATGGAGATCGCTTGAAGGCAGCCAAATGGCAATTTCAGTTGAGAATTTATTAAACATTAGCGTAGGTAAGTACGCTATAATAAAATAGAGTATAAAAATAACAAAAAATAAATAGAGAGCAATCTAGAGAGAGAGAGAGGAGAGAGGAGAGTGAGAGAATGAGAATGAAATTAATTTTGCGTAAGCAGAGATAGACAATCAGGTGGAGACATTAAATTGCGCTACAGATGATGATGATGATGATGATAAAAATGATGTTGATAATAATGATGTTGTCATTATGATTGTTGTTGTTGTTATTATTATATCTGGCAAGGACGCCAGCTTGCCTGCCTGTCGTCGGACATCGGATATATGCCGGTATTATAAATACAGGGTGTCTCTACGTCTGTTATCAGTGTGTGTTTTCCATTTTGTGTTTTCCCATTTTCATTATACATCATTTGAACTTAAACGAAACACAAATTGATATTTGCCCTGTTTCCAAGTGATTTATTAGTCGGCTAATTGGAAATATTTAATTATACTTAGTAATTATATTTAGTTTGTCTCATTTGCAGTTCATATATTTATTAGGTTACTAACGATATACAAAATACTTAAGTGTCGGTCACTAAAACTGTCAAATGTCATATAAATCTGCCCCTCTAAAGTTGAATGTGTTTTTTAAGTAGTATTCAAAAAAAAAATTCTATAATAAATTTTTAGCAATTTATTTAAAAAATGCTTTTTACTAGATTTGCAATAGACACGATTTATTGATAGCTTAGCTATGCTATTAATTCTGCTAATCGATCAACTAATTTGTGTCAAAGCGACACCCTGTTTATTTCAACAATTGAGCAAATGTTGTACATGTTGTGTCAGCTCAGCGTTGTTGTTGTTGTTGTTGTTGCTGTTGCTGTTGTTGTTGTTGTTGTTGTTCAGACTGTTGAAGATGAGCAGCAAGCAAAAATTTTACGCGCGCGCAAAAAAGAAAAACAAAAAAAAGAAAAAAAAACACTAGCAGACAAATGATGAAAATGAAATGACACACACACACACAGATATAGTAACACACACACACACACACACGCACACATAGTGTCGCATACAGACACACATTAAATTTTATTTATTTATATTTTTTTTTTTTTTGGGATTTTTTTTTTAAGTTGAATATAATTTGTTTCTTACGTTACGTTCTACTCAGCTGATGGCTGCTGCGCTGCCAGCGGCGCTGCCAACTGTGCTGCCGGCAGCGCTGTCGCTTTTTCTACAATAATTTTTCTTCTTTTTTCATTTCTGAGCGTGCCGTGAGTTGTGTTGTGAGTTTTGTATTTTCGCTGGCGACGCCGCGGGACGCGCTCATTCTCGGCCAGCGCGTACTCGTGGAAAATTCGGAAAAGCATTTGCGCTGTCGCCTCGTTTTCGTTGTCGTTTTCGTTGTTGTTATTGTTATTGTTGTTGTCATTTGAAATAGTCCGGAAAATAGTTAGTAATCATAGAAATCGAAATTTGAATTGGAATTGAAAGTGAAATTGAAATTGATTTTGAAATCACATTAGCCAGCTTTTTGGCGGTTCCGGAGAGCCGAGGCTCTAATGACATACATTTAAAGTTTATTTTTTTTTTGTATTGTTTTCCTGTGTTGGTGTCTTGTGCGTGTGTGTGTGTGTATTTTGTGTGTGTGTGTGTGTGTATATGTGTGCGTGCGTGCGGCGCGTCTGTTTGCCACCATGCAAAACAAGAATTTAGCCTCGTCGCAGTCGCTGCCGCGGGTGCACAGCTTCTTCAATATGATACCATCCATAATGCAGGACGATCTGGCTGTCACCATAATGGCCGATCGGGATAACATGTTCTCCATTAAATCGCAGCGCAGGTAAAGCTGTCAGCACCAAAAAAAAAAAAGACGCAAAAATCTAAATCAAATCTATCTTTTATATTCACTTATGCTTTTGACCGCCCCCTTAATTTACATATATTCTAATTTTAATGACACCAAAAAAAAAACAACAACAAAAAATGAAAATGTGATCAAAAAATACTGTTGCCAGTTTATTCAAAGACATCAAAACGTATATATAATTATATATATAATTACGCTACAGATTTCAGCTGAAGTTTCAAAGTTTCTTCATTTACTTTAATTAGTTTTTGCACAAAAGAATTCACATTTCATCAGCATCGTCAATTGACAAATAAAATCGCTTTTGCGCAAGTAACATTTTTTATATATTGTTAATCAGTTATTTAAATAAATTCATAAATTAATTCATAGTTCTTTCAATTTATTTTTTTTTTTATTTTTTTTTTTATTGCAAGCACGCATAAAAAGTATTATCAACAAATAATAAAATATGAGTAGAACACACTTAGTTTAAAATATGTTAATATTGAATATCTAATCAATAAATATTATAAATAGATCTGTGAAATATATAAAATTATAAATTAATGTAGCTTAGACATTTACTAAAAAGTTACAGATTAACTTTCCAATTGCCATCGCTTCAATATTTGAATTTAAATATTGCTGAAAGGATATGTTTGGCTTTTATTCAATAAAGTTGTGAAAAACAATGGGAAAAAAAAGTTTTATTTGACTGGTTTTAAGTTTGTTTAGAATAAAATGAGAACGTTTTTTTATGGAAAGCGTTAAGCGAAATGAAATCATAATTCAAAATCAATTTATGATAAATATGATAAATCTCTACTTGAGCATATGTGTATATATATATATATATATTTATATGTATGTATATGTCTGCACAGGAGTATCCCCATTAAGAGATGCCAGGGCGATCCCTCGGAAAATTATTCACACCGAAGCGCAGTGAATGAATGAGTCATTGGCATGTTTTTAATCTAGCCACCAAATGCGTCGCAGTATTCATAATCGAATAACGGAACAGAAGAGACGAAATAACGAAACAGAACAAAGAGGAGGTGGAGAGAAGAGAAGAGGAGGAGGAGGAGAAAATGACAAATCAGCGGCGAAAACATTTCGTCTGTCTGCAAAGTGGCAAAGTGTCGTCTACAGACGAGACGGGGGCAAAAGTGAAGAGTTCAAATTTTTGATGGAGGTAGCAGTAGAACTGTAAAAAGTGTACAGAGGGGATGGTGTACAGAGGGGGTGTGCAGGGGGTGGTGAATGTTGTGTGGGTGAATCGCTGTTGTTGTTGTTGTTGTTGCATTTACGCTGCGTCTGTCCGTCTGTCGTTATTTATGTTGTTGTTTATGGTTGCCACTTAAGATGGGTGCTTGGATAGACAAATGGATGGCTGAGCATGTGAGTACACACACACCCGCATACACACACTCACACACACACAATATGGTATTGTACAATTGTTGAGACACACACACAGACACATGGGTATATTATGTGGGATATTGCAACGTGCCAAAAATCAGGCAAACATACCACAGAGCAGCGCAGTGAGTGGCGCGGGGCAGAAGGGGCAACCTGCCTGTAAATGAGTTGGCATCATTAATCGTGTATCGTTGTCACTATTTGCATATCGCTCACTCTGTGTGTCGCTCTCTCTCTTTCCCACTATATTTCTCTCTCTCTCTTTCATTGAACATTTTCAAAAAAAGTCACAGAATTTCGTATGAAAATTTACATTTTCCCAAGCGTTTTTATTGCCAGCCAATAGGCTTTAAAGCTAAAGAAAAACACACATATAAATATGCACAACTACAAGTGAAAAAGCACAATTGAAAAATGCACGAACTGCGTATACCCTGTATTTTGTAGTATTATATAATGATGTACACATTCACATTCAAATTGTTGTCTTAAATGTTCGTTGAGCACATTTTTGTGTTAGTTAATAATTTTTTTTTGGGGACCATCACCGAATATGGATACTCTTTTATTATCGAGCAGAATCCTCCTTCTGTCAGTTGCGCATACCCATGCTCCTAGGTCTTCTGAGCTACAGGGTATTCAAGAATAAAAATATAAAATTGAAAAGCGAATTTTAATTTTGGCGCCGCCAACGTTGCTCTGTTATGACGTCACAGATGGGCCAATAACTGTATTGTTGTTGCTGGTTTTATTTATATGTTTTGTTAATTTTAATATATATTAATATTAATTTATCCCATTTTTTGTTTTGTCAATTCGAACGGCAGCGTCTTCGTGCTCGTCTCCTTGCCTCGCTTGTGCCTTGGATATTTAATTTTTTTTTTCGTTTTTCGTTTTATTTTTTAATATTTTCTTTTTTTATTCTTGCCCATTTAATATTTATTTTCGGAACAAATATTTCGAGCCAAGTGGCTCGTGTGCCGAGAAACAAGCTGCCACACAATTTCCACAAATTGTGCGCGCCGCATTTTGTTCCGCATTTTTGTGGAATTTTCGGTTACCAACCTGGACAGAGCTACCTGACAACCTGCGGTGCAACAAACTTGAACGTCCTTTGGCGTCCTTCCTTTGCTTCTTGCCTTCCTTTGTGTGTTGTTTTTGGCGTGGTGTTGTTTTTGGCATGTCTATTCGTGGCAATGGCGCTGACCTTTTGCGGTCGACCGACAGCTGCCAGCAGCCTTTTCGAGGGGGTCCTCGGTCTCGGGGGAGACCCTGATTGTCATACTGGTATCATCGTAAACACAGGCGGGCAGGCTGGCAGGCAGGCACCTATGAGTTTATTCCAGTTGATTTGCCAGCCAATTCGGTTAGGCACTCGCTCCTCACACTATATATCGTTTCCATTTAAGTCAGTTGAAAATTTAAACCTAAACGTATCTACATCAATTTTTGTTAGTTTTGAATATGGAACACAACAAGTCTAAAATCGTTTAATTAACTCCGCTTTTGAAATTAAATTTTAAATTCAATGTTGCGATAGGTCACTTAATGAATGGGTATATATCGATATAATTAATAAATACGATAATTATCGAATAATCAAGCGAGGAACAAGTGTTTATTGATTTAATCTCAAATAGTGCTTAAACAAATGCTGTATTGTTTTGTTTGTTATGTTGCAAGTTGCTTCCTGTTACTCGCTACTCTTGGTATTCTTGCTGCTTCTGTTACTCGTCACTCTTGTTACTCGCCACTCTTGTTACTCGCTACACACGTGCATGTCTCTCTCTCACTCTCACTCTCTGTCTGTTTGTTTATGTAGTCACTCTATTTACTCACATTGTATTTTGCATGCACTCGTGTTTATGTATCCTATGTTTGAACATCTATTTGACTTATATTATATATATGGTATCATCAACATTTACTTATCTGATTTGCTCTCTCTCTTTGCAGCCATGGCGAGGATCTGATTGTAACGCCGTTTGCCCAAATTTTAGCCAGTTTACGTTCAGTGCGCAACAATTTATTAAGTCTGACAAATGTACCAGCATCCAACAAGTAAGTTTTTTGTGGTGATTTCGTGACAAGAACACTCCCCCGCCCGACCCCCGACCCTCACCACCAAAAAAGAGCTCCCACCACAAAATCACTTAAGCCTCAGCTCGCGACCCACGCGATCCATGACAAACAAGCAAACAAATCTAATTCACCCAACCAAGGTTTCCATTTCCCATTCTGAAACATCACTTTTCCACATAAGCTCCCCCCCCACCCAAAAAAAAAAATAACTTCTTTGTCTTCTATTCAATTCTCCCGGACTTTTGTCTCGCGCCCAAATCCTGCTCCTATTCTCTTGCACTCTTTGTCTTGCTGCCTGTCGATGTTCCCCTTGCTCGCTCTCTTGTCCCCCACCCCTCTCTCTTTATCTCTGTCTCTCTTGCTCTCTCTGTCTCTGTCAATATGTTTCAGTGCTCTCACACTTTAATTAATCAAGCAGCAATTAAAACAACAACCAGAAAGTAAACAACAACAATAGCATAAAGCATTAATCTTCTTTGCCGACAAACAATAATTATGTCTACATGTGTATGTGTATGTGTATGTATAAGTGTATGTATTTGTAATTCCCCCCACCCAGCCACCCACTATACTTACACACACACAACACACAACTGTTGAGGAAGAGTAAAGACCCACTTAAACCGAAATGACGACAAACGATGCCAAGAAACGACCCACAGACGGGGACTGGAGCCGACCGGGGGGACTGTGGAGGATCTGTGGGGGGACTATGGGGAGGGACTATGGGGAGGGGCTTTGGTTTGACGTGCCAACAAATACCGCGAATATGTGTCGTGTACCGCACACTTTATTTATACATTATTCCAACGAATATGACGGAACTCAAATTTAAAACCATGTCAGTTCTATTGAACTGGTCAGTCACCAGGGGAAGGAAACTATGAGAGGGGAACTGTGCTTGCTAGAAAAACTAGAAAATCCCGGAAAGTTCTTTTCCTTTTATCACCCATATTATGTTGTTTGTTGTTGTTGTTGTTGTGGTTGATGTTGCTTATTGGCACTAATATCAATCTTTCTGGATGTGCCTGTGTGTGTTAACAAAAAAAAAATAAAATAAAATAAATATATATATTTATACCCCTACCAACAGAAGTGTTATTTCCCTTGTTAGCCATGTTTGAAAGAACGAAAATCCCATATTAAACAAAATAAGTCCATAAGTATGCAATTAATCATAAGCTAACCAATAATTCTTAATTGTTGTACAGAAAACCACAGATTTTTCAAAACAATTTTGTTCATATTTTTTTTCTCTCGTTCTCTTTCTCTCTTTCTCGCTCTCTCTCTCTCACTCTCTGTGTCTGCTGCTCTTTCTTTATACATATGTGTGTACATATATGTCTATATATGTGTGTATCACTCACTCGCCGAAAACAAAACTTGATCGATGTTGTTGTTGTTGTTGTTCAATATATATATATATAAATAAATATATATATTTTCCCAATTCTTGATTATCAATGTTGTAAACATGTTTTTTTTCTCGCTGTGTGTGGTTGTAAAAAAAATTAATAATATTTAAAAAAAAAAACTGTTAACTTCTTTCCGATAATCTCATCCCACTGCCTGTAAACCAAACCCACCCACCCCCAAATTTGATCAATTTTTCTGTTTGTGTTTCATTGAAATTTTCTTGTAATTTTTACATTTTCTTATCTGTTTCTTTTCTCTTCTTGTTTGTCGTCATGTTTGTTTGTTGTTGTTTCTGTTATTGTACATGTACATTCGTCCTTGTTCCTCCTCCTCCACCTCCACCTCCTCCTCCAATCACTATAATTCCCATGCAATTTTCCCACTCCCCTGTTTTTACCTCTCACACCCCCCGCTCTTTGTCAAAATTTCTATGTTACCCTCACCTCCTCTGTCTCACCAACTATGTATGTGTGTGTGCGTGTGTGTTTGTGTGTGTGTGTTTGTGTGTGTGGGTGTGTGTGTTAATCTGTGCGTGTGCAAATCATGTATTAATCAAACAAGATCCAGGCGGCCAGCTCAATCATCATCCGGACGTGGCGGAAATGCAAGCGGTGTCCAACTAGCACAGGGCGAGGAGAACTACACTCGGCTAGCCACCGATACCATTGAGGAGTTGGATTGGTGCCTCGATCAGCTGGAGACCATACAAACGCACCGCAGTGTCTCTGACATGGCATCGCTTAAGGTGCGTGTTAATTATCGATTATCGATCGATTGACTATCGATTATTTCATCATTACTAACGCTTTTACTTTTATTGTATCGTTTTTTTTGTTTTATCTTCTTCAGTTCAAGCGCATGTTAAATAAGGAGCTATCCCACTTTAGTGAGTCAAGCAGATCGGGAAATCAAATTTCCGAATATATATGTTCAACATTTTTGGGTAAGTTCAGATTATCTATTATCTAAAAAATAAACTATATATAAGTATATATCGCTATATTCAGTTTTTTTGCATAGAGTTTACAAGTTATTGAAATAAATTCCACTTAAATAGGGCTGTACATATACAGATAGTGAAGTATCGATATTAACTGACTTTATTTAAAAAGTAGGTTCCTCTCCAAGCCAAGGGAGGGAGGGGGCAGCTCAAACGGCAAATCTTTTTTAGTAAGTCACTTCCTTGGCGGCACCCAATGAAATGTACTGAAAGTTACTCAAGAATTGTCGGGACTTTATTTTATCTGCAGTTGATGACATTCTCATGGTTTTTATTCCTTTTCTGTTTTATTGTGTCTGTTGCTGCTCGACGACGCATAAGATATATATATGCAATAAAATCGCATTAGCCGCAGCAAAGTTTCAAGTAGCGTCTGCTTCCTCCTTCAAACCCCTCAATCCTCTCCTGAAAAAAAAACCGTAGGAAAAATGTAAAACGAGACTCCAACTTATGGTGCAAAGGAGCAGTAAGTAAAACCCACACACACAGAAAAAGAAAAAAAAAGGAAGGTAGATAAAATAGAGAAAACCCGTTAGCAAAAAAGGAGTCAAAATAACAGGCCAAATAAAACTTAAGCCAAAGCCAAAGCCGTCGAATTGAAAGTGCAAAATTAAATTATGCAGAGCAGCATAAAAACAGATGAAGTGGAAATTTCATTGTTTAACCTACGGAGGCAGTGGCACGCCTCAATCCCCAGCCGGGTGCCGAGTGCCGTGTGCCGAGGGAACGGGGGAATAGGTGGCCACAAAAACTACGTCCACGCTTTGACGCTGCCCCCAGGATGTGGCACAAACAAAGGCGCGTAGTCCAAAGACCGAAAGAGTTACAACGCAGCTGAAGCAAAACAAAACACGGCCGAGAAGAGAACAGAATGTCAAATAAAATAAAACCAACTCACAGAGGGTGGGGGAGAGGGAGGGGCAGAGGGAGGTGTAGGTGTAGGTGGGCGCGCCTCCTTAAACTGTGGGTGTGGCCAAGCATGAGGTTGGCCAACATATTTGCACATTTGTCCATATTTCTGCTTCGTTGAGCTGAGCTCGAACTCAACTCGACTCCACTCAAATGGCCAAGTTGCCAACTGGCTAAAATGAAACGCTTGGCTCGGCTCGGCTCGGCTCGGCTTGGCCAGGCCTAAACTCGTTTTTTTTTTTGCCTACCTTTGCGGTTACAACAGTTTTTTTTTTTTGGTGTCTTCTCCTTTTTGGGCCTTTTACGCCTTTGGTAGTTGTCTCCACCCAAAACGCCCATTGTTGTTGTTTTTATTGTAGTTTATCAAGCATAAAATCGCATTTGGCCCCAGCACCTAAAGCTACACTCTAACACACACACACACGCACACACACACACACACACACACAGACTGGACCCTAATGTTCATTTGTAACACTTCATTTGAAACAGAAGCGGAGGCCGCTCGCCCAACCTAAAATCACACACAAAAAACCAGGACGTGCACGGGCAGCATGAATGTGTCGCCCAGTCGATAAGTCGGCTCCTCTCTTCAAAAATAAAATACAACAAAAAAATGTACAAAAAACAGATACAGTGCGTATACGTAATAATGGACCATGGCCCGTGGCGTTAACTGCGATTGCGATTGCAAATGGGAATGGGCATGTGGCATGTGGCATGCGGCATGTGGAGGTGACTTAATTGAAACGACTTTGCAAGACGCAAGCAAAAACGTATCCACAGCTAGAGATAGAGAATGTGTGAGAGACAGAGAGAGAGAGAGAGAGAAGAGAGAAGAGTTGTCGCATATGTTAATCAGGCAAATCGTGGAGCGCTTTGCGCGCAACCAAAAAATCTCTGAAACGGATTTCAGATTCCAAAATTCAAAACCAAAATCAAATCGTATGCAAAATATGTACATATGCTTGCAACGGTGTACATGTGTGTGTGTGCGTGTGTGTGTGTGTGTTGTGTGTGTTGTGTGTGTTGTGTGTGTGTTGTGTGTGTGTGCGCAAAATCAGAAAGAAGTGAAAAAGAAACATAAAACAGCAGGCAGCTGAGACAGCTCTGCGTCGAGTTAATGCCGTGGGGCACGAAGGCGATGTGGCATGGATAGCATATGTACTCGTATATATATATACATGAGTGTGTGTGTAAGAAGAGTGTGAGTGTTTCAGGCCTTGTGTATTTTAAAGACTTGCCTAAAAGTAAGGTACCACCGAAGAGTAGCCAAATGTTCCACACACTTGTGTGCATTTAAAAATTTAACACATTGAATTGATAATCATAAATATTTAGTGTTAATTAATGTTTAATTAACAATAAAACGAGTGGTTTTACTGACATTTATTTATTTATTTTTTTAAATTGTACAACGTTCACTGCAATCTAAATTTAGAGGCACTTAATTTAATCCATTTCAGAGTGATATCACTTGAATATTTTTTATATTTAATTTCACATATTTTAATTTAATTTAATATCACATATTTAAAAGACTTTTCATATTTTCCTTGGAAATGCGAGAGCATTTTTCCAAGTGGGGCTACAAATATAAATTGCTTTATTGATAAATAAAGTTGTGCTCAGAAGTGGCCATTTGTTAATGAATTTCTCTCTTAGATCACCAAACAACAACAACAACAACAACAACAGGGATTTCAACTTCATATGTCATTCATAACAGTCAACTTATTTACATACTTTGGCCATAAGCAAAAGGGATACGGTTACATTTGACCCTATTAAATATACATGAAGATGTTTTATTTGTTAAGTGGAAATAAAGGAATTCACCCACGCAACCCACGCAGACATTTTCCTTTTTTTTACCCTAAACAAATAAAAATAAAAATAAAATATATTTCAAATAAATGTGTAACAATTATTAATAGACAGAGCAAGTTATTTCCGACCCAATTGAATACATTTATTTATTTATATTTTATATTATATTTATATTTATATTTATATTTCCCTGATTAGCACCACCAGTTTATATTTTTTATTTGTCAGAAATCATAAAAAATGAAGTGATTTAAATAAATATACAGTGTCTCAAAGCTCAGGTCGCCTAGCGTTTAGCAAAAATTTTAAAGTGCTATAAAGTTAAAATAAAGAAACAAATTCAAAATGTTTAAATGCCAATTTGTTTAATGTTATATCACATTTGAAAAATAAACTTTAGTTTTTATTAAAATATGAATTGATTAATTAAAATTAGTCAAAAACTGAAAACATATTCTAAATACACATAAAAAAAAAGTTAAATATTTGTATCTACTGTCAAAGCATCGTTTGTGTTAATGTCAGCTGTAGACTTAAATTCAGCACAATTTGAATAAATAATTATTAATTTAAGCACAGGCGATTTGATTGCATGTTGCCCAAGACTAACCAATGGAGGATGTTGTTTGTTAATAACTTTTGACGTAAACTTGTTAACTTGATTTGATAGTGCCCAAAATCTAACTTGAGTGTATTTTTCCTATTTTAATTGAATATTTGCAGACAAGCAACAAGAGTTCGATTTGCCATCGCTGCGCGTCGAGGAGAATACGGAACCTTCGACCCAACCGGTCAATCAATATCCGCGCAGTCGATCGCCCCGCGGTCCGCCCATGTCACAGATCAGCGGCGTGAAGCGGCCGCTTTCGCACACCAACAGCTTCACCGGGGAGCGTTTGCCCACGTTTGGCGTGGAGACGCCCAAGGAGAACGAGCTGGGAACGCTGCTCGCCGAGCTCGATACGTGGGGCATTGAGATATTCAAAATTGGCGATTGGAGCTGCAATCGTCCGCTCACCTGTGTGGCATACACCATATTTCAGGTAAATTTCAATTAAATTATATATTAAATTCTATAAAGCTAATTATTCCTTGCAATTCTTGCAATTACAGAGTAGAGAATTACTGACCAGTCTTATGATACCACCGAAAACTTTTCTTAACTTTATGACTACTCTGGAGGACCACTACGTCAAAGACAATCCGTTTCACAATTCGCTGCATGCCGCTGACGTGACACAGAGCACAAATGTGCTACTCAATACACCAGCATTGGAGGGTGTTTTCACGCCCCTCGAAGTGGGCGGGGCCCTGTTCGCCGCTTGTATTCACGATGTTGATCATCCTGGCTTAACCAATCAGTTCTTGGTTAATTCAAGTAAGAGTCGAATGTTGAATGAAAATGCAATTTTTATTATTTTTTATTTTTGCTGCAGGTTCCGAACTAGCATTAATGTACAATGACGAATCTGTTTTGGAAAATCATCATTTAGCTGTTGCCTTCAAATTATTGCAAAATCAAGGATGTGATATATTCGGTAATATGCAAAAGTGAGTAAATCCCAAAGTGATCTCCATGTGCACATCTAATTCTAATCCATTTTGCAATCTTGATGCTCAGGAAACAACGCCAAACATTGAGGAAAATGGTTATTGATATTGTGCTCTCCACGGACATGTCCAAGCACATGAGTCTGCTGGCCGATCTGAAGACTATGGTGGAGACCAAGAAGGTAGCCGGCTCTGGGGTGCTGCTCCTGGACAACTACACAGATCGTATACAGGTAAGTCACAGACTCATCTCTCTCACACTCACAGACACTCATCTATCTCTTTCTGGTTTATGCGTTTGCATAGGTGCTTGAGAATTTGGTGCACTGCGCTGATCTGAGCAATCCCACCAAGCCATTGCCGCTGTATAAGCGCTGGGTGGCGCTGCTAATGGAGGAGTTCTTTCTGCAGGGCGACAAGGAGCGCGAATCGGGCATGGACATTAGTCCGATGTGCGATCGCCACAATGCAACCATCGAGAAGTCCCAGGTGGGCTTCATCGATTATATTGTGCATCCGCTGTGGGAAACCTGGGCCGATCTGGTGCATCCAGATGCACAGGATATACTCGATACGCTTGAAGAGAACAGAGACTACTATCAGAGCATGATACCGCCATCGCCGCCGCCATCGGCAGCCGATGAAATACCGCAGGACGAGAAGATACGCTTTCAGGTATTCAATTTTATCCAATAAATTGATTATGTTCGATGATCTCACTCACATATTCTCATTGTAGATAACGCTGGAAGAGTCCGATCAGGAGAATTTAGCCGAGCTTGAGGAGTGCGACGAGAGCGAGAGCCGGGCAGATGCCGGCTCCAGCACCACAACGGGCACAACGGCCACCCATCCGCCAGGGAGTCAAAATCAGGCGCAACGCGGTGGAATGTGACGGAGAGTCGTCAGAATTTATCGGAGAATAACGGAAAAAGCGCACAGCTTCTTCCTACTACGTTAGTGACTACAATTTAAAAAAAAAGAAGAAAACCAAAAATTTTGAAAAAAAAACAAAAAAAAAAACAAAAAGACACGAAAAAAAAAAACAAAAAAAAAATACAAAGAATTAAACAAATGTTTAAAGCATAAAAACAAACAGCAATAGCAAAAGTACCGTTTAACTTATAGTAAAACAAAAAAAAAAAACAAAAAAAACCAAAATATATATGAGAAATTAGAAATTTACTTAATGAAAACTGAGATTGATGTGAAATACACTGAAAACAAAAAAGAAAGCAGCTAAGCAAAGCATTAACATAACATTACACATAACAATTAATCTAGAATGAAAACCCCAAAACAAAAAACAAAACAAAACAAAAACAAAAACAAAACAAAAGAGAATCCCCCAAATTAAAGACAAGACAAAAGCGCACTGCAAAAAGAAAGGCAAACAAAAGCTAAACACAAAGAAAACTTTAAACAAGAATCGCAGAAAAACAAACAAACAAACAAACAAACAAACAAATACCCCAATAATTACAACAATAGACGATTTTTGTTGCAATATTTTATTCGATTTTATCTTTTTTTTTATATATATATATATAATTTAAGCAACCGAACTTTAGTTTTTAATGTTGAAGCACAGCAATCAAGCTCAATATTTATTGCAGCAAATTTGTTGCATTCATTTTTTTATTGTATTGACAAACCAAGGCCAGGAAGGCAACTAGAACAACAAACAACAACAACAACTACTGCAACAACAATAACAATAACAATTTTACCATTAAGTTTTTTAAGATAATTTGTAAATGAACAACGCTTTCAGCTAACAGAAAACAGAAAACAAAAAATATTGTGCATGCATAAATTTTAAATTTAAATTATTAATTTTAAAAGATTATTATCATTGTTAATAACGATTGCGTTGATTGTTGTAAACATTTCAAATTTTATTTATTTAGAGACGACAAACAAACAAAAACAAAAAACTAAATACAAAAACCAAAAACAAAAAGCAACACGAAGCACTAACTGCAATTAGACACTGTAAGCCTCCCCTAACCCCGCCCCGCCCCGCCTAAAAGCAAACCAGTGAATTCAACTAAATTGAAATTGAAATTGAAATGCGTAAAGCAAAAACAAAATTGAAGCTATATTCAAATGAAAGAAAGAAAAAAAACATACTTAAGCCCAAAACCTTATGTACATTCTGCAGCCTAGACTGCAGTTGTAAAGTCCTATATACATACATATGTAAACATACACACACACACACACGTAAAAAATACGTTGTTCTTTTTCTTTTTTTTTTAATTATTTGTACATAACTTAATCGTTGGACTCGAATTTAAAATAAAGCAGCAAAATGCTTGCAGCTAAAACTAAATGACGCAAAAATAAGAAGAAGAAGAAACAAAGCCAAAAAGAAAAATGAAAGTTTAATTTGCTTGAAACAAAAAACTGAACATAAAACAAAAACCAAAAAAAAAAAACAAGAAAACAAAAAACAAAAATTAAAAACAAATATAATAATAATAATAATAATAATTTGTACAATAAGCTGAAGAAATTCTTGATTTATGTTGCTTCCAAGTAAAACGCTGTCTTCGCAAAATATCATTTTAGTGGTAGACAAACAAAATGAGTAACGGTAACAATTAAAAGAGTAACAGTTAAAATTAAAAGAGTAACAGAAATAGAGTTAACAGAAAACAGTTAAATCAACCAACTGACAAATTCGAAATGTGTATGTTGAGAGTGCGGATGCCAAAAGTTGTCCTACGAATGCCACATGAATTTACACATTTTGATTTAATTTGATTTAATTTGATTTAAGATGCTTCTTGGTCCACAGTTTAAATGAAGAAGAAGAAAATAAGAAAAGACTTTTCCAGCTCAAGCACTAGAAAATTCTTAATTTAAAGCGAAAACCAAATAAAATTCAATTGAAAAAAGTCATTGGCTATACACCATTAAAACAAACTATACACATACACACATACATATATATGTATATGTATATATGTATTTATATATTTACAAACATTATATTTTTACTGAGTCACATGCTCACGCTGGTGCGTGATTGATCGATAAGTGGCAGGCCAAACTAAAAAGCGCATAATTTATTACCTTATTATCGTTATTAATTTATTAATTATTTTTTTTTTTATTATTATTATTATTATAATATATATATTTATATATATTATATATATAAACATATATTTAACCCACTCCCCCACCACCCCAACACACACACACACACATATTGTATGCTATATATATATATATATAAATATTTTATTTTGTGTTTAAGCGGGCAGGATCCGTGAAATTGTGTTTTTTTTTTAAATATCTACATAATTATATACATACATATATATATATAAAAACAAAAATGAAATGAAAATGAACCTTGATGGTCTAAAAATATCATTAAAATTATTATGCACTATTAAATATATATGTATAAATATATATATATATATATATATCTATATATATATATATGTATACATATACAAAACCTATATATATTATACATTAAAACAGCATAAAAATATATGTATTCTTTAAGCAGCAGAACGTGTTGAGAAAATTGTTGTAACTGAAATGAGAAAACAGGTTAAATAGTATGAAAACAACAACAACTGTCAAATTGTTAGATTAAAACAGACAAAACATAAAAATAAAATAACAACAACAACAGATTGTAAGTTGCATAACCAACAACAACAACAAGAAGAAGAAGAAATAAATACTTTATAGCAATTATAGCTGCATTGTAAATGTGCGCTTCAAATTTACTTTTGCAATTAATGACTAATTATGCAATTAATTCAAGAGCAAAAGTTACAAGTCAAAAAGAGAAAACAATTTACTAAAATAAAATATATACTAAATACAAAACAACAAACAATAGTTGGAAGCAGGGCGCAGTCCATGGCAAATACAAACTGAAAGCTACTTTAACAATTGAGTGAAATGAAATTACAAATAAATGAAACAAACAAAAACTAAATGACTTTTTTCTCTACCAACAAAAACCATACAAACTAACAAAAAACAAAGGCAAAATGCAGAGATACCAATTATTTATATACATAACAATTCATGCATACCTATAATATTGCTAAAATACACATATAGTATATATTATTAAGTAATGAATGTATTGTAATTGGTTACAAACTAAAGTGAATTTCAATGTTAGTGAGATGTGTAAAAAATAAAACACAGATACACCTACACACACACACATACACATACACACACACATTTGCAGGCAAACAGTTCTTCATAGATACACATATACACTGATATTTACATACATACATATGTATATACATATATATACATATGTATATATATATTACAAAATAATAATGGTGCATATGCCGTTGAGTATTATGTATACAGTTACTTCTACATGTATGTATCTAACCATATGTTGTGCGTGTATTTTGTGTGTCACTGTAATTGATGAATTTAATGTATGTATGTATCTTATGTATGTATTTGACAAACATAGCCCGATAAATGGCATTCGACATTAGTTCTCGCGTTGCTAAACCAAAAGCAATTCATAAATTTAAATTTACATTTAAATATATACAAACATACATACATATAAAACATAAAACATAAACGAAAAGAGAAACTATGGAATACATTTATTTACTAATTAGAGAATCGCCAAGAAACAATATTAATTGCATCTAAGATTAGGAAGTATCAGTCTCAATCTCCAACTCGAATCCATTACATATGTATCTATGCATGATTCTTTGTGCGTACATACATATGTATCTTTCTATCTATCTATCTCAATTTCGATGGCTGTGGCCCAGTGTTTGCCCAGTTTTGACTGAAATTGCAGTATCGTATAGTTCATATACTACCCATACATACAAACATATACATATATATCCATATGGTTAAGAGGATGTGACATTTCACATTTAATCGTCGTGTTTCTAGCAATTAGAGGAGACTTACTTACCGTCAAGTATATCAGTGTATATATCTATATATACATATACATATACATATATATATGTGAGGTCCTATACATATGCATTCAGAATTGTAGTAAATAAAATCTCGTGCTTGTGTTTTTTTTTTTTTTTTTTTGTCTAGTAAATTACGTTTTATATATAATAATAGATACATGTTACTAGAGCAGCACTTTAGGACAGGTTGGCCAAATTTTTTTGAAAACTATGCAGCAATTTGTGGCTTAGTTAGATATTTGTTTGTGTGAATGTCGTGATGCTAACTGTAAATGGAAGTTTTTATTTTTTTTGAAAATTGCAAATTAAAATAATACATATAATTCATATAACTAAATGTATAGAATAGTATAAAATATATATATATATATATATTTAAATATATATATATATGTATTCATACATATATAAAATACGCTGCATTAAATGATGGAAAATGTTTTAAAATAAAATCACAACAAAACTTACTTATTTGAAAGGATTGCATGTTTTGTACTTTAATGAAATGTAAAACACCAAATTTGAAAACAAAACAAAAACAAAACTCAAAAGAAAACAGAATTTGAGAAAGAAGAAAGACGGTTGTTAAGAAAAAACGCTTGAAATGTGAAAAAAAAACGTTTGGTCTAAAATTAAAAACAAAAAAATAGATCTAACAAAGAATAAAAATATGCAGGGGCAGAAAAGCTATGAGATATGTATATTCAATTATATATATTTAAAAAAATTGTAACGCTGGCGTTACATCGATGCAGTTAGACAATTTTTTTTTTAAATTGTACAAATATATGCAAGCAACAAGCAACACACACACACACACACACGCAGAACCATTCGAGCAGGCACATTAAGCAAATTCATACCAATATTGTTCATATAAACACACACACACACACACACACACACACACACACAGAGAGACATGCAAGTGAGATTCGAAAACGAATGCAAAACTCAAAAATATTAAAATATTTGTATCTATGAAATAAAGCAAAGGTATGTGAGGCAAGTTTGAGAAACGAATTGAACCGTTAAAAGCCAACTGAACGTCAAATGCAAAACGAGTTTAAGTCCAACAAAAAAATATAATATAATATTAAATTGACAAAAACGATAGAAAACAAATATCTACAAGTAAACATAATAATGAGAAAAACTTACCACTGAATTACATCAGGCGTATTAGGGCATATATATATATATATATATACATACATATATAAGTTGAAAGTATTTATAAATATATTAATGGAGTACCCATATTGCATTACACATTTTTAGGGTTTTTTTTTCGACTCTGTCCCTCGAAATACCAATATTTGTATATATATACATATATATGTAGTGTATGTTCATATATACAGCTATATTGCATGCATATATTCTCATATATATGTATATATATACATATTTGCATAAGTGTATAAATATATATATACATACATATATATATATATATGTGTGTGAAAGAAGAAGCATAAGCATTTATGAAATGCAAGAGAAATGCAATTTATCCAGTTGGTAACTTATTCGCAGAGATCAGATTAGTACTACATAAATGTCTAAGGCATATTGTAATCCAAGCAATTATCATAACACAAACAGACACTTACATATGTATGTGTGTATTTGAAATGGAAATATATAAGCAGACGTAAGAGATACAAACGCGAACAACAAATGAAAACAGAAATTAATAAAACTAAATGAAAATATTTCAATATTGCCTGGCAGTAGTCTTGGGAAATATATGGAATACTGGGTGTAGGGGGGGGGGGGCTGATTATTTCGAAATGTGTAATTCAAAATGTCCCGCCCAAGACTGGTTCCGATGACGGCGCTGAGTTCCGATATTGATTGTTGATGGCTTGAGGGGAATAATAGCAGACAGCTTTTGTCCAGTACCGGCTCACAGTTAGCTCACAGCACATCAAAATAGCAGACAGCCTTTGTCCAGTAGCAGCGAGTTAGCTCACAGCACATCAAAATAGCAGACAGCTTTTGTCCAGTACCAGCGAGTTAGCTCACAGCACATTAAAATAGCAGACAGCTTTTGTCCAGTGCGATGTATGCGCGACGGACTAATTTGAACACTTGAGGCGGAATTCAATTACTTGTGGAACGCTTTGGACCACAACAAATTGCCTGATTATTATTTTATTTATAGTTACGATCTTGGAGTTCTCTAGTTCTCATACACCGATAACTACAACGATAACGATAAGCGATTCAATTGTGAAGTTATCGCCTTGCAAATCATACAAAATATTCAAATATTCAAACTAAAGATTAACTTTGAATTGCATCAGTAAAACAGATTGAGATATTATATACATATAAGTTAGCTACAGAATATCTGCCAGTCGAGCTGATTTTTGTTGCTGCTTCATTTGGATTTGGAATTGGGATATAGATAGAAATATACATATGTATGTATGTGTAGGGTAATTTCGAAAATCTATTGACCGAAATATCTACACCCTACCTTTGATAATCAAAAAAACTATGGTCAGGAAATAAAATATATATCATATGCTCGAGCATAAATTTATTATGTTTATTTGATGCTCTGCCCACTTACAGACTCCAAAAGATCCACAAGATTTTAACGTTATTTATTACAAAAATGAATCTATTATTCTTGATCAGCATGTGTGTATGTGTATGTGCATGTGCATGTGCGTTTCTTACGTTCTTACGTCTTCTCTTACGTTCTTATTTCGCCTCTGTGTCGCCTACCACTTCGCTGGCGACGCATTTCTGCAGATTTTTATATTTTTGTGATTCCCATGAAGCGTTTGGTCCTTTTAGTTGTGAGTTGATCGCTGACAGAGTGAGACTGGATTTTGCAAGCGGACCTTTTGCTTTTTATTATTTGACACGATTTGTGATTTTGTGTGGGATTATAAAAATGAAAAACCTACGACTATATAAGCCCAGTGAGCAGATGTGGCAGGCATTGGACCTGAAATTCAATGATGACATTTTTGGAATGAACGATCCAATCTTCAGCAAATATTTGGAGACGCGGCAATTGAGCCATGCCAATGTCTGCTCCGTACTAAAAACGCTGCTCAACATCGAAGATATATCCTCAATGCAGCGCTGTTCTCAGCTCAGTCAAGCTAGTATGCAAATTGGCAAGACCAAGTCGGGCAAATTACTCCGGACGAATATGAATTACAGAATATTGGTTCCGGATATCGACGATGTGGTGCTCGAGGGTACTTTGCCGGTTCCGTCAAGTGCGCAGAACCAGCTAATGCCACTGTCATCGAGCAGGATGATTGCCGGCATCACAAACCTACCGATATCACATAAAATTATCGAAAGCACAAATGAAGATTGCGTTGAATTTAAATTGAAAAGAGATTGCAAAATATCGCCACAGGCGTTGGTAAACAACAAATTCGATGCAATGTTTCGCCCACCTCGGATTCCATGTCGCCTAATGTATCGGTCACGTGTGAACGTGTTTGAGAAATCTGAACATGCGCGTCGCTATCTATTCCCCCCCGTTCCGAATGAAATCGTTCCCAGACATAGACAGCTGGCCACATTTCCGCTGTTCAACAAATCCATAGCGACTAATCGGGAACAGTTGCAGGCTGTGCAACAGATCGTTGCCGGCCCCAATCTAGACGCACCTCATATTGTCTTTGGACCGCCAGGTGAGTGACTCAGCTTGGCCAATAATCCAATGTTAATCAATCGATCACTTACAACAAACACAGGCTGCGGCAAGACGACCACAATTGTGGAGGCTATACTCCAGTTGTACATGCACAAGAATTGCCATATTCTTGTGGCAGCAGCCTCGAATTCCGCCTGCGACACGATCGCATTGAAGATAATCGAGTGTATTGAGAAGGATAAAAGATTTCCTCAGCTTCCCAACGGCCTGAGTCATGTGCTCATGCGCATGGTCTCGTGCACCAGACTCAAGACAGGCGCAATTCTTATGCATCTCTGGAAATTCTCAAAACGGTACGTTGATTTGGAAAATTATGGAACCATTGTGGCCACCGATAAGGGCACCGATTGACATGTAATACTATCCGGTGATCACAAGCAGTTGGGTCCGGTCGTCATGAACAAGCGAGTGGCCGAACTTGGCCTGGTTATATCTCTAATGGGACGCCTGATGCTCCACAAATTGCACAAGGTGGACACCAGCAGTGGCAACTATGATCGCACACTGCAGTCACGATTGGTATGCAGCTACCGAGCCCATCCAAATATTCTCGGCCTCTACAATAAGCTCTATTACAATAACGAAATAAAATCGCTGGCACCAATGGCACAGGTCAATCAGGCCATGAAGTGGAGCATCATACCAAATGGGCAATTTCCCATTCTGTTTCAGGCCGTGCATGGGTCGAAGATGGTTGCCGAAGAATACTCTACCAGTAGCTATAATAAGATGGAGGCTCAGGTGGTCTGCTGGTATGTGATTACCCTGATCGAAGGTGGACTTGGTGACCTGCGTGTTGAGCAGAAGGACATTGGCGTCATAACTCCATACCTGGGCCAAAGCCATCTAATGGCATATATGCTACCTAAAATGAAGCTGTTCAATGTGTATGTGGGCACCGTGGAGAGCTTCGAGGGGCGTGAAAAGCCAATTATTATTGCATCGCTGGTTGGTTCATCCGAAAGCATCCGCTTCCTGTCCAATCCACGTCGGCTGAACGTGATACTATCGCGTGCCAGGTCGCTGCTCATCCTAATCGGTAATCCAACTGCGGTCAGTAGCAATGCCGATCTCAATTTCATCGTCGAGCAATGCAAACTGAATCGCAACATTTTGTACAAAACGCCCGATCTAACGGATGAGATTATTCACCTCCTAGATAAGTTGATTTCAAGTAATGTTGACGATGAAGATGAGGACAGCAGCAGCTCTGACTCTGGCTATTCCTCCTGTTGAGCAGAGCAGTTTATCGGTTGACTTGAAAAGTGACACACACATATGTATATTAAAATACAATTTCTCTTTGCATTTTGTTTTTTTTTTATAATTGATTTCTGGCTATAATGAAAATAAGCATGCCTGTTTTGAAATATTGAAATATATTGAAATATTGAAATATGCATTATTATTGTAATTTGTATAACATTATTTACTCGCTCAAATAAATATTTCATATTCCTATGATATGTAAACACATAATTGATTACAATTTCTTCAGCTATTAAGGCCGATCTCTCAATGTACTTACGATCTTAAGGAAATGGATGTCGCGATAGTAATAATAAATTATATTTATGCTTAGAAAATACAACTTAGGAAATACAACTTTATTATATACATATATCTAAGTATATATACATACAAATATAAATATGTGCTAGTGAGAAGAAATTAAGTATTTACATATACATATATAAAATAAAAAACCTTTGATTAAAGTAAGGAATAGGTAGGTTGGTAGGTGATACCACTAAGCAATCAACACATGGAGGCGTCAAATCGACAACAACAAAAAGTGTTTCAGGCTCCTCTGAGAGGGAGTCTGCTGTGCAGAAGAGAACCGCCACTAACTATGGAGATGCCCCGGACATTTTTTTCAGTGTCGAACCCTCCAGACTTTTCGATGCACCACAGCCAACACACACGGCTCTGCTCTAGCTGCACCGGAGTCTCTCAGAAAAGCCCGAAACACTTTTTTCGGGGTGCTGCAGGCAGCGGGATTTGAACCCGGGACAGATTGGATTGATGTAAACGATGCAAAGACTAAAAGATTAAGGAAAAAATAATAATAATAATAAACAGCACAAATTAAATGAAGAGGAAGAAGACGTCAAAATGGCTAGGATTAAATCTAAGAACAAAGTTCGTTGTTTAACTTTGGGAATTTTTATAAATTGTAATTTATTGTTTTGTGCAAATGTGAGTTCCTTGTTTGTATTGAGAAAGAAACTGAAAACATATTTAAAGTTTACCTAAAAAAAAAAAAACAAGAAAAAAACGGAATTAATAATTAATAAAAAATTGTCTTTATTTTAGTTTGATTTTGAGTTTGTTTCTTTATTTAAATGTGAATTGTTCAAGCTCCCAATGTTTCTGCTCTGAGTTCGTATGGATACAGTTTTTGGCGAGAAATGCCTTCGACAATAACAATAAAAATGTGAAAAACAACACACACATTGCAAGGTGGCACTTGCCACAAAATGATGCAAAAAGTCACAATTACAAATCACATGAGAAATCACGATAAAATAATATACTAATTTGATGGAGATGATGGAGACGATGGAGACATTACATTGATTACAGACGACTTATGAAGTAGACACCGTGGCAGGAGCGACAGTTGCGCCTAGTGTGTTTCTGCTTTGGATCCGGTTGAGGTTGCAGCGATTTAAAGTACTTGCCGATGACGGCCAGGATGTCGTGACGATGTTGCTCGAGAAAATCGACGGCACAATTCTCGTAATTATTGATGCAGTGCATCAGCATGCGGTAGAGCACCAGCTCTGTGGAGACAAAAGTGTTCAGGGTGCGATCAATTCCATCCACGCTCTGCTCCACAAAGTTGCGCGTCAACTGGAGCAGCAGCTGCATCGCCTGCTCGCTAAAGTAACGGCTCATCCCATCAAGCACGTCCATAAAGCTGGCCAGGCTACCGATTTGGCCCACAAACTTGCCGCCCATCTGGCTGGCCAGTTCCGGTAGATCGAGGCTGAGGCCACCTCCGGCGCCCAGTTTAACAAAAGTGGGCAATTGGACACCAGCGGCACCCAAAACTGAGGCGACTGTGACACCAGTCGCCAGATGCGTGTGAATCTTGTGCAAGTTGAGCAGCACCTCCTTGAAGGGTATGTCATTAATGAGCCGCACAATGTCCAGTTTGCGGGATGTGTCGCTGCTGTGCAGCTTGGCCGACTCCTCGCTGATGCGGCTGAATACCTTCCTGGCCTGGTGGCGCACCACGCGCCGCAGGCTGTGGCCGTTGGTTGCCTTTACGGCGATGCGCAGATTGTTCACCGAATGCGTAAAGATTAGCAGACTGGATGCCATTTGCACCGCATCGAAACCGCTCAGCGATTGCTCGTCGCTAATCTTCAGATACAGATCGTAGACGCCGCTAGCGACGCCGGTGCCGGCGATCACCACAGAGGACACGTTACAGCCGTGCACCGCCAGCTGGGCAGCCCGGCCGGCTCGTCCTGCCTGGAGGACACTCAGGGCCGTTTTAGCGCTCGTCGCACCCAGTCCAGCAACGCCGCCGGCCACGCCCAGCCAGTTGGAGCGCGCCTCGCTGTCCGCCAGCGATACGGTCTGGCAGTGCCAGCGGCGATCGATGAGCCGCGACGCGGAACGCACAGTGCTGTAGGCAGCCGTGGAGACGCCAACAACTGTGGCTGCCAGCAGAATGGGTGCGGCGACAGGCAATGCCAGTGTGGCAGCCACCGGCACCGTGGCAGCTATGCCACCAACTGTGACCAGTTTGTCGCTGACTTGCAGCACCTTTTGCTTGAGCCACGAGGCTGGTGTCGACAGCACCATCAGCTGCACTTGCTCTCGCTCCCGCTCTCGATCCGGATCCGGATCCGGATCCTGGTCAGTAGTGAGCTTGGTAAATGTGTAGACCCCATTGTGGGGCGCTATCATGGTGCCACGAGGCAAGGCATTGTTGCGCACATACTGCTTCCAGCTGTCATAGACGCGTCCGTGCTCATCAATGAAGATCATGCAGCAGCCGTCGCTGGAGCTCTCGTTGCCCCCACCATCTGCACGGACGCACTTGCGCGTCCTGATCACCGGATGGCAGCTGTAGCTGGTCGATTGCAGCGCCAATGTGGCATCCGTCTCAGCGGTGACCAGCACATAGATAATCGCCGAGAGCAGCGTGCCATTTGTGTAGATGCGCTGCTTCCAAACATTCTCGAACAGATGCTGGCGCTGCTTTTCCAGCAACTTGTTGCTCCTCGCTCCTGCAGTCGTCGCCTCGTCCGCGTCCGCGTCCGCGTCCTTCATCTCGCATATGAGATTGGTAATCTTCTGGCGCAGCACATCGGCCTGCTCGGAAGCGAGGCTGTAATGAGAAGATTGGCGCGTTTCATTAACAGCTGCTTCATTTGCCGCAATCATTTTTTACTCACGAGTCCCAAATGATTTCCGAGTGAAAACCGCTGCTCAGCGCAAAGTCCCGTTGCACTTCGTAAGCGGACCGCTTCATGTTTGTTTTTGATTGATTGATGCAGATTAAAATATATAATTAAATTGAGTTTACTTTTATAGAATTTGAAGAATTTTAAATTCACGCTAGACAAATTTTTGCGACTTCACTCTGCGAACTGAACTCGATTCGGCAAAAAAAAAACAGACAGGAAGAAAACGTAGAAAATGTAAATAACGAAAAATATAAATTACAGTTAAGTTGTATTTACACTGACAGAAAAGACTTTGAAAATAGTACTTTATTATTATCCAGTAGCAAAAACATATTGTACATTATCCGCTTAGGCAGACCAATATTGCTAATATTTCTTATGTATCAAAAATTTAATTATTATTATAATTTACATTACGGGGTATATTTAATTTTAAATTAACAGTTGTTAATTGACACTGGCTACACACAAATTAACTTGCAAATAAACAAGTCCTACGTGTACCAATATCGAATTCAGTGTAGGTTGTGATATTAGCTGGTTATTTAGCTAATGTCACAACCAAGGGCCAAAAAATGCAGCATACTTTTGGGGATGACGAGATAAAAAGGCAAATAGAAACCGAATACTGCTTCAAATGGCTAAATAACGCCGGACTCTTAGAATTTTCTAATTTTTTCTGAGTAATATTATTATCTTCTTTGAACATTTTGCAGAAGTAGCTACGACTCGGCCAAGTCCTTACAGATTTTCAAAGAACTGGCTTCAAATGTAGCTGTATTGGCAATCTGTCGCATGACGTCACAAGCTATATTCATCGATATCGATGTGACTTCTCAATCTTCTCTATTTGCCTACTATTGCTGTAGCTTGGCAGCAGCCTATCGATATATCGTTATATCGATAGTTACACACAAAGTATTATTTTTGTTGCTGCTGATGTGTGTGTGTGAGTGCTTGTGTTGTATTTGAATCATTTGTGAATTTGTTTTTATTCAAAATAAGCCCAATAACGCTACACAATCACTCAACACTCAATAGTCAAACATTCAACACTCAAAACACTCACTCGCTCAACGACAATAGAATGTTTGAAGATGCGCATGCGCGGCCGCAGATTGCTACCAATTGCCATCGCGCTAATCGTAATCATAATATTGTGCATCAGTTACATGGCGACTCCACCCACTTCTGCTCCTCATCCGCTGCGTGAGGGCAGAGATGAGTTTCTGGTGCATCTGCCCCCGACGAGTGACGAAGACGAGCAAACAACAACAATTAAACTCAACCAACCACCAATGTCAGCCAAGCAGCAGAGTGCATCCCAATCTAAAGTGGAAATGGGAGTGGGAGCTGCACTGAAACCTGCTCCGCTGCTGAATCTAACAGACTTTGATTATCTGCTCGCCAGCGATGTATGTCGACGCGCTGAGCGGGAGCTGCTCGGTGAGTTGCCCCCCATTTGGGAGTGCAAACAACAAAATTGAAAATCAACACTTGAGATTGGGTTTGATTTGGATTTTGTTGTTTGCACTCACTCCCCTCATCTTACTTCTCTATCGAACTCGCAACTAATGCATCGTTTGTAATCCCTAACAGCTGTACTGATTGTGACCTCGTATGCGGGACACGATGCACTGCGCGCCGCCCACCGTCAGGCGATAGCGCAGAGCAAGCTGGCCGAGATGGGGCTGCAGCGGGTCTTCCTGCTGGCTGCGCTGCCGGGACGTGAACATTTCATCAGCCAGGCGCAGCTGGTTAGTGAGCAGGCGCGTTTCGGGGATCTGCTGCAGGGCAACTTTGTCGAGGACTACAGAAATCTGAGCTACAAGCATGCGATGGGTCTGCGCTGGGCATCCAGCGAGTGTCGGCAGCGTGCCAAGTTCATCATAAAAATGGACGATGACATCATCTACGATATATTCCATTTGCGACGCTATCTGGAGTCGCTGGAGCTGAGCCAGCCGGCGCTCACCAGCAGCAGCACGCTGCTGGCGGGCTTTGTGTTGGACGCCAAGCCGCCCATTCGGCTGCAGGCGAACAAGTGGTTTGTCACACGGCAGGAATACGCGGACGCACTCTATCCGGCCTACCTGTCCGGCTGGCTCTACATTACGAATGTGCCAACTGCCGCACGGCTCGTAGCGGAGGCGGAACGTGTGCCCATCTTCTGGATAGATGACACCTGGCTAACGGGAATTGTGCGAACGCGCCTCGGCATTCCGCTCCAGCGGCACAACAATTGGTACTCGGCCAATGCCGAGTTCCTCGACTGTTGTGTGCGCGACCTCAAGTCCCATGGCTACGAGTGCGAATACTTTGCCGGGCCAAATGGTGGCGATAACAAGCTGCTGGTCGAGTTTCTGCACAATGTGGAGAAGTGTTACTTCGACGAGTGCATCAAACGGCCGCCGGGCAAATCCCTCAAGCAGACCTGCCTGGCCACCGTTAGATCTCCAGCGCCGGACCACGGAGTCCCTCACATCCAACCACTCAGGCTGAGATGACCGCAGATCGCTTTCTCTTTCACTTTCGCTTTCGCTTTCTCTATCGCTTTGGATTTGTCTTTCTCTTTCACCTTTCTGGTCTGCCGTCCAGTTTCCGCATCCTTGCGTAACATCTAGACTAAGGCTTATTAGGCTTAAGCATTCCATGTGCAACTTGGCAACGTTCGTCCTTAGACTTAAGATAGAAGAGTACACAGAAAAGCGTACAGCTTGACTTATGTTATATATACCGATAACTAATTACTGATTATTGATTACCGATTTCTAACTATGTCTGAATTAACATTAACTTTTATTTAACATCTTGTAATAATGTGCAGCTTAAAAATAATAATTTCATTTTCATAAATGTATCCGATTTGTATTGATCCAAATAAATCTGCTCGGCTAGTTGAGTGGCAAGATGCTGATCAAGAATTTTAGTTTTATTTGCAGCTTGTTGCAAATTCGACATGTTGTGGCACACTCAGGCGACGGAGAAAACGCTCCGAACTCGGCCACATTCCTTGCAGATTTTCGACTAGGATAAAATGATGGGATCTGGGAGTCAAAAAAAAATGCAAATTGCAAATTCGTTTGTGTTATCATTCTTTATTATCATAAATAGATTTAAATTAAATAAATGCAATACAATTAAGCACAATTTCATTGTACACACTATGAAATTAGTTTCGCTTCATTTCTGATCGCTCATTATTTGTTTTTGTTTTTGTTTTTGTTTCTTGCTTCTTATTTTCTTTTGAAAATTGCATCTGTTTGCTGTTAATTACCTTGTTAGCTTTTTCTTTTTTTCCTTTTAAATTAAATAAATGTGAGTATGTGCGTGTGTGTGTGTGTGTGTTGGAGTGGGTGTGAGGGGAAATTAGCAGGGTGTGTAAGAATGTGTGTGTGTGTGTGTGTGTGTGTGCATCTGCGGCTGCAGTCTCTATACAAGTTACAAAAGAGATCGATCGACGGAGCTTTAAGCTCGTTACTCAATCTTTGTATTTATCTATCTATCGACTTTTTCTCTTTTCTCTCTCTCTCCTGCACTCTAGATCTTCTTCGTTCCATTCCATTCCATTCCATTGCATTCGTTTGGTTGTCTCTTTTGTAACTTTATAGAAAGTACGCGCTCGCAGTTTTCAATATGCGCTTCTTATCGTCGTTCGTCCTTCTCTTTCTTTCTTTCTTTCGTTTCGTTTCCTTCCGTTAAAAAAATTTAAATTAATGCTCGCATATGTAAATGTTAATGTAAATGTAAATGTGCAGTTCGCTTGACGCTTATTAGCTTTTTGCTTTTTGCTGTTTGCTTTTAGCTCTTTTTCTTTTTTTGCATTTTGCTTGTTACATTTTTTTTTTTGTTTTACTTTTTGTCTACTAAATGTTAGAAAATACGTTATAAAAAATAGGCTAGGGGCAGGCGAACACAGTTAACGCATTCGCCAAATCAATTTCTGGAAATTAACTCACGCTCTAAATCTAAATAAATATAAATAAATAAATTGTATATATAGTAATTATTTCAAAAAAAAAAAAAAAAAAAAACAAAATATACACGCTTGTCAGGCAGCTGCTCTGTATGTGTGTGTGTGTGTTGATGTGTGTGTTTGTGTGTGCTTTGATTGTGATTAAAATTGAATTCGGATTTGATTTCGGAATACATCCACTTGATTTTCTTCTTCTTCTTCTTCTTCTCACGTTTTCTATTGCAAACCGAAGCCGAAGCTCGTTTCATGATTAACGGCGCTGCTGCTCTCATTGCCAGTTTCTCTCTCGTGAGAGAGCGCTGAGCGCTGACAAGCGTGGACGTTGTTGCACTTAAGACGGGCGCCATACGCCAAACAGAGATAGAAATAGCGCGTGACAGAGAGCGAATTTATACGTGTGCGTAGTTGTGCGCGTGTGTGCGTGTGCGTGTGTGTGTGTGTGCGTGTGTGGGTTATCGGTATTGGTGACAATTTGTGTTGTGTGTATGGTTTTTGTTTTCCTTTTCTTTTTCTCTTTTTGCTCTTTTGCTTCACTTTTCTGTGTTGCAGCTGTTGTTGTTGTTGTTGTTGTTCTTGTTCTTCTTGCTGCTGCTGCTGCTGCTGTTGCTGTTCTCGTGTTGCGCCTAAACTTATGCTACGATTTTGTGGGGCTGCATCCATTTCTTCATGTAGTAGCAGAACAACGTGGAGATATAGAGCAGGATCATGAGCGCACAGGTAACGGCCAGCGCCAGCACGGACGTCTTCGTCGGGCACGGCTCGATGATGGTGACAGTCTTGTCTGCAATTGCAAACGAGAGTTTTAAAATAAGTATTTTATTTATTTATTTATTTGTTTATTTATCTTACCTTTGGCAAAGTCTGTGCTTGGATCTGCCTTGAAGAATTCACGCTTCTCATCGCCAAAGTCCAAGACGAGAATCTCCTGCGATATGTTCATCTCATCCTTGCTCTTGGTCTCATTGCTAAAACAGAATAACAGTTTGGTTCATATTCAAGCATTGGTTTAGTTGTGTAAGGGACACTCACGCCTCAATGGAGCGACGACGCCTTCTGCCAAGGGATTCGAATGACTCCATGTTCCATTCGCAGACAGCTGGCTCACAGGGACCCAGACAGTATTTGACATTGCACTGGAAGATGACGCCGTAGCTTTCGGTAAAGCGGAATGCCTCGTAGGTGGACTGCAGCGCATTGCCGTCGGCGGTGAAGCCGGGGAAGATGGTGGGATCTGTGGGGCAGCCCAAGTCGTCAATGATCTTGAAGCTGGTGCGTGCATCCTTTGCCATGGCAACGCAGCTGCGTGCGAAGATACCATAGGGAGCTGCAAACAGAATGGATGGCGACAGATGGAAAGGATTAGCAGTTGCTTCGTGGCACGGATTGCCAAAAGTTTTACGCACTGTCTTCGGGAATCTCGATGCGGAAGTTGAGGCGATCGCCGATGCGTACAGTTTCCACCTCGCGCTGGCGGGTGTCCAGAATGCGAATCCTTGGTGGCGGTGCCTCCGGCGACGAGTTGATGTGAATCATCTCGGGATCGCGTATGGGCATCATGCCGAAGGTGATGTTCTTGGAGCTCATGTCATATGTGCACTTCACCTTGTAGATCTTGTCCGCCTTGGTCATCACGACGCTGTGGTGCTGCAGGACCACCGTATTCGAGTAGACGCCCGTCTGTGGATTGCAAGTGCAGCTAGTTATTAGTTGTTATAAGATTATTGCGTCTGGTTATTTACCACGCTCTGTGTATTGCAATCCTGTCCCGTCATGGTCAGGTCCAAACGGAACGCATCCGAGTTGATCACATCGATGTTGCACGTCTCCGAGCGGCCCAAAGCGTAGATGCGACCATTGAACGGTTTGTTGGTGCGCACCTGCACAGCAATGCGGGTGTCCTTGCAGTGCACAGAGACTGAAACAGGATCAACGGATTAGTCATAATTTTAAATTAAGTTAAAATGAATCCCATTAATGAATAACCCCAATGGGTGCACTGTTTGGTAATCCTTACCGTCGTAGCAGGTGCCAGTCTTGTCGCAGTTGACATCGTTGCGCGTCATGTTGGTCAGAGTGGGATCCTCGATGGTGTCCAAGCTAACGGGCAGGGTGTCAATCTTATCCAAAGTGCCGGGTGGTGAGTTGCTACCGGCACCGGCAGATTTCTCGCACTGATTCTCAAAGTACTGGCCAATGGGCTCGCCATGATCGATCAGGGGACGCTCATGATTCAAATAGGTGGATGGGCCATCGGGCAGAGTCTTGTGGTCCAAGTGATACAAACGGCAGTTGTACTGAGCGCCCTGCGGCTGTCCCAGATACAGGAAGGAGCGGCAAAGGAACTCGGACTCAATCTCGCAGGCCAGACGGCAGGCAGACTCGGATGTCACCTGCAGTTCCTTGTCCGTATAGTAGTGCAGGCCAACATACTGGGCCACCTTCTCCTCGGAGACGCCCATGCGTGCGTTGGCAAAGGAGCGCGTATTCTTACAGGCCTGCGTCGGTTTCAGGCAGAGATTCTCAAAGTAGTCGGTGCCCTGGGCATCGACCAGCTGCACAAACTGGCCGGAGCTGCGTCGATCTGAGTCGCTCAGCACACACTTCATGTTGTTGTAGTCGTATTCCACGGAGCGGCAGATGAAGCGTTTCTCGTTCAAGCAGGCAGAGAGGCAGGCCTCCTTGGTGCTGGTGTAGATGAGGGCATTGTCCAGGCCACGGATTATCTTATTGGGCACACGCTCGAACGACCACGGGCGATGGCAGACATTCTCGCTGCGCAACTGCAGCTTCACCATGTAGTACATGTTGGCGGAACGTTGTGGCGCCGCTGACGGATTGGCCGCCGACGAATCGTTCTGCAGCTGGCAGTGTGTCTCCTGCGAGGGTGACAGTGGATTCACAACGAAACTGAATGCCGCCGCCTGGCAGTCGGCCTCCTCGCGACACCATCCCTGGCACTCGTAGAGCGACAGATTCTTGACGCTGTAGTACGTGGTCCCGGCAAAATCGTAATCTGTCAGCTTCTCAAAGGCCATGCGTGCGGAGACCTGCGCCGGCAACATCACCAGCATGGCCAATCCGAGCGAGATCAGCAACATGGCGCCGCCGCCGCCGCCAGAGATCGTTGTCCTCGCCGATGCACGTCTTCCTGCCTGTTCCTGTTCCTGTTCTCTTCTGCTGCGATTGCGCCGGCTACTGCTTTTATTTGCTGCGTTTTGCATCTGCAAGTGGAGGAAAAACAAGAAAATGCTTAGTTCTGGTTGCAGTTTTTCTTTTTCTGCTTTTGCTGCTTTTTTTTACGGCAGACAACTGCGGACTGAGGCCGAGAAACTTGTATTCTAAAGACATTTGTACATGTGAACAGATATTTTAACAAAAATATATACAAATAGAGAGAGAGAGAGCGAGAGAGAGAGCGAGAGAGAAAGAGCGAGAAAGAGAGAGAGAGCGAGAAAGAAAGAGAGACTGAGAGAGAGAGAGAGAGAGTTATCAGATAGAGAGATCAGCGAATTGCGATTGCATCTTGCAAGACTCAAACAGAAATTCTGACAAAAGCAATCGTTGATAAATCCATTAAAAAACTTTTATTTTGTATTTAAAAAAAAAGAAGAAATATCTTTTTCCAAAACGATTTTGTTAAAAATATAGCAAATCAATAAAAATGGAGACAACAAACATTCAAAGATGAATTCAACCAGTTCCAGGTAGAATCAGATTTTGATCTCTGAATACGTGAACATTATTTACGGCTGTATTACGACTGTACGAGTTGGAGGAGCAGCAGCCCATCTACCCGACCCACTTGGAAGATCAGTCGAAGGTCTCATCGATTGGATCAACGAGGTGCATTTGCAGTTCCATTTGAGAGCGGACACCTTCCATTTGGCCCTCACTATTATCTATCGCTATCGGCAGGTGGCAAGAAGCTGCAGCTGGTCGGTGTCTCCACCAAATACGAGCAGCTCTTTCCGAGATGATGATGGTGATGACTTTTAGCGCACTCCGTTCTCAGTTGGGCTGCAATTTCTAATCTAAGTTTAGTTGAATTTCCTTTCTCGTTTAATATCTTTTGCTAAGTGTTTACAATAATCATCATTTGTAATGTATCTTCATAATATTGCCCTATGAGAACGTCATTTTCCGGCTGAACAGATCGGTGTGGCAGCTTTCCCATTTTCCCACACTTGCCAAAGCTTATACGTAATTATATATTTAAGAAAAAATAATAGAAATAAAAATAAATTGTTCGTGGCTCAGTTGAACAGCTGGGAGTCATTTGTGATGATCCTGTTGTATAATTTATAATAAATCTTCATCTTCAGAATGCAATTTAATGCGATTAAAATTAAAAACTATAATTATTATTATTATTATTAGATAATTCTGTAGTCTTTATATGAAATTAATTATAATAAAAACTAGGAAGATAAATATTGCTATCAGAATTTGTCTGTGATTCTAGATGTGATCGACTTCAGTTGCTGTCACAAATTTCCATATTTCGGAACTTAGAAATGTATTTTGTGGTTGCATATATTGGCCGCCAGATGGCGTCTGGCATTTTGCTAATTGCAAACGATGACAGCTAAGTGAAACCCAGAAAACTGGGAAACTGGGCAACTTGAAAGCTGGGGAGCTGCGGCTATACAGACATCCGCTCCATTACACGCTTAACTGAGCCGACAGCAAACCAGCGAACCAATAAGAACTATTTCAACACCCCTGACACTACCTGCCTCCCTCCCTCCCACTGGCTGGTTGGGTTGGGAGCAGGCAAGTTCGTTGGCTGCATTTGCCAAGAGTTTAATGAGCTGCCCGGCGGAAATTACAATGGCCCGAAGCTGAAGTAGCGTTCCACTTGCGCGCCATCGTCGACTTTTATTGACGATCTGCGGTTTGAAATTCTAATGGACGCGTCTCCAACTCCCCAAAACCCTAACCCTAACCCAAACCCTAACCCAGACGCAGAGCCAAGCAGCTATCGAGTTCGCATTCCTGTGGCTTTGAGTTGAGCATGCTGAAAATTGGTTTTTTGCGCTCAAGCAGCTGCTCTTGTGGATACCACAATTAGTGGCTGACCCCAAATTGGGCACCTGCGGGGGCAAGCATTGACCCAGAAGGTGCAGGTCCCGGTCCCGGACACGAAAGCCGAACCCGAACCCGAACCCGAACCCGAACCCTGTGCCTGGCACAGCAGCAATTGAAAAGCGAAAGCTTGAGTCTATTTGGCTCTCATCTGGAATCAGTTGCCAACTCATTCATATTAATCGCGCACAATTCATGAGTCTGGGGCATGAATGATTCAAGTACGCACTCGCATTATTATCACCATTCAGTACTCCGCACTCAGCACTCCGCACTCAGCACTTGACACTCGCTTGGTAAATCAATCAAGTGGCCAAACAGAGCTGTCAATTCATTGCAAATGCGAATGAATGTTATCTCAATTCAATGTATTCAATCATGCACTCGCTCCAGCACTTATCAGCCATGAGTTGGCTCAAAGATGCGTTTAATCCATCCAGCTATCTAACAATAGGCTTAGTCTATCTGTCTATCCGTCTATCAGGGATATGATAAAAGATGCACCTTAAACAGAGGTCTGCTAACCCTTTGCTAATTGGGAAATCATGTTTATGTTTATGTTTATGTTTATGATAGTGGTGCTAAAATCTATTTAAATGCATTTCATAGAATACATAATAATAATGGTTATAGTATCCGGTATGTGTACAATAACGAGTGAATCGAAATGTACTCATCAGTGCCATACTCAACTCATTCATTTCAATATTTATGTGGAAATACATATCGTTATTTGTATCTTTGGCACTGTGCACTTGTTATTCATGATTCCTTCTGACACTCGACTCAATTCATACATCGACATTAACTATTCGCTAACTGTATTCATTTGCATTTGAGTGCATAATGAGTGCCTGCAAATGGCCAATGCCATGCGGAAGTCTTTGCCAGCGTTGCCATATATGTGTACTGAGTGTATGCGAAACGATACCGATAGCTATAGCTGTTATATATATATATATATATGTATATATATAGCTATATAGCGATACCGATAACCAACTGCAGTTGCGTTTAGAGCGGCATTAAGGCTTCAATTTATGGATTTTTAAACGCCCACAAACCCAGCGAGTTGGGAACTGCGAGCAGGTAGCTATCTGGCTATCTGGCTAGCTGACTATCTGGCTAGCTGGCTAGTTGGCTAGCTGACTAGTTGGCCACATTGTGACTCCGCTATGCAATTATATTTACATATTCAATTCAATTTGTTTGCTGAACTGTCCCAGGCAAGTGGGCAGCCAACATGCAGAGCTTCTTTCTTATTGCCTGTTGCTTGTTGCTTGTTGCTGGTTGTTTGCTGCTTGTTGTTTGTTGCTTGTTGCTTGTTGGTTGTTGGTTGTTGCTTGCATACCGCAATTATTTATACGAGCGTATTTATAAGTTATACTAGTACTTGTACTAGTCCGAGTGCTATTACTGGACTGCGCTGGCCTCTGGGCTAAAATGCAACAAAGTACACGGAAAACAAAACCAAATTGAGGGAGGGAGTAAGGGAGAGAGGGAGACAGCGAGGGAGAGAGAGGCAGATATAGAGATGGAGGGAAGGTGGCTTTCAAATGATTACAGGGCTCGGAACGTGGCTATTACAAACAATATTAACTCACAGGTTGCCAGCGCGAATCGCGAAATGTGCGCTTCGAATTCGTTGCAATCGTTGCCGCCGTTTCCAATTGTGGCAGCAGCAGCAGCAGCAGCAAAAAACGATGCTACAACTGGCAACAGCAACATGAACAACATTGACAACGACAACAGCAACAGCAACAGCAGCAACAGCAGCGACAACAAATGTAGCCACGATGTATGAAATAGGTGGCAAACACAGTCAGCGGAATGTGTAGCGTGTTCTCAACCAAAGCGACAGCAGCAACAATAACAACAACAATAACAACAACAATAACAACAACAATAACAACAACAATAACAACAACAACACCAAGAAAATAGCCACCACCAGCATCGCAGGGAGCCGTTGTAACTTTTTATACCCTTGCAAAGGGCATTCAAATTTCATCAAAACGAAGAAGAATCTTCAAGCTCATTAATATATATATATATATATATATATATATATATATGTATGTATCTGGATTTCTTCTTCAATTTGATTGTTATGTCATATAGGATATAGAATAAAATCGAAATAATATCTAGCAAATATCCAAGTATGGATATAGAAAAGGTTTAAAGGGTATTTAGTTATCGACGAAGTGAAGTCAACTTTTTGTACTTGTTCATTTTCTTGGTTGTTGCTCGGACTCGGTGAGTTCGTGTTCTACAATTGCCAATCTGCATGAGAGTGCACAGCAACAATCCCAGTCCCAGGCCCAGTCCAAGTCCCACTCCCGGCTCCAGCTCCAGTTCCAGATCGAACTCGAGCTGCAGCTGGCAATGAAATGCGTTTGGATTGCAAAACGAGTGCGAAGGGTGCGATTGGTAGTAGACCGAGAGAGGGGGATAGATTGAGAGGGGGAGTCAGACAGTGAGAGAGGGAGGGGCGAGGGTGGGGAGGTAAGCCAATTACATGGGCACAGTCGAGCGATCTGCCTGCGAAGATAAAACGGAAAACGTGAAACGCATTCGTTCGTATTCGAATTTGACGTCATTGCCACCGCGTGTTGCCCTTGTTGCAAGTGTTGCAAGTTTAGCTGGCATCTTGCTCGCGTTTCATTTTATTTTTAGCCAAATTGCGTTTATTTTTGGGGCGTCCTTGGCTTAAGCGCAGCGCTCTTCCCATTTGACCACCAACCGGCAATTCTAATGCCACATTTCTGTTTCTGTTGCTGCTGCTGTTGCAAGTGTTGTTGCAAGTGCTTTTGCGTGTAATTGAGAGTGTAGTTTTTGAGTTGCCCCTGCTAGCTGGAATCAGCTGCTAAGTGTCGCCGATGGCTAACAGGAAACGGCAGCTGGTGTTGCAGTAGTTCACACATGTGGCGCCACTCAACAGCACCACCAAACTCAAGTATTGATGATGTCGATGCTGCTGTTTCAGCACATAATGTTGCTGCTTGGTGTTGCTGCTGCTGCTGTTGTTGCACCTTGGTGCTGGTCGCAACGCCTCCAACATAAATATCGAGCGTCTGGTGGGCGTTAACCAAATAATACCCAGGGCGCTCAATCAATGCGAATCCAATATCAGCTGATAAAAGTAACATGTAAACGCTTGCCCCAAACGAGAGTGACCGACTAGAAGATATCCTGCAGCAAAATGAACATCTGAAACTAGGGACCTCAGCTCTCTCTACTTTGTTGAAATTAAAGAAAATATTAAGAAATCAAACTAATATTGATCTGCAATTAAAATTGATGTGTGCTTAATTTAAAATAGAATGAAACTCTAAATTCTAGTTATGTTCTAGCTGATAGTGGGGATATATGTATATACTCTTACAGTCTGGCAGATATTTGCATTTAGGCTAGAGGATATACAAGAAAAATGGGTGCAATATGCACTGCTTGGAATCTGATTCAGAATCTAAGTATGGGTACGTGCAACAGCTTGAGTATACTCATCCCAATCTGCTGGTGGCAGAGTTAGCCGCTGCTTGCTGCCTGCTACATAGCTGCTTGCTACATAGCTGCTGGCTGCTTGGCTGCTTGGCTGCTTTGCTGCTTTGCTGGTCAGTGGCGCGTACTTAGTTAGATGGATGATGCAGCGGGCTGGGTAACCGGCAATCAAGAAAATTGTACGCTTGCCCCCAACAGAATGGTAGGGGAAGGGTTGCAGAATGGGGGGGAGGAGGATTGTTGGTTTGGATTGCCTTTTTGTTTTGGGTTCAGACTTCAGAGAGGCAGTTGCTCTCTCTCGCTCTACCCGCTTATGTTGCGGCTTTGGACGCCCTGTGGCGCAGGCAGCAGGCAGCAGGCAACAAGCTAAAGGTTATCATTAGGCACGTTTACTTCCTCTTCGCGTACGGCCTCTAATTACGAGGCAAGTGAGCAAGTGAATGCCACAACCAGCCGAAGATGGCAAAAGTTCCTGTGGCACAGCACATGAGCAACATTAGATGAGCACCACCAGCAGATGATGATGAAGAAGAAGAAGAGGAAGAAGAAGTCGGGGGAAAACAAGCACCAGACATATCAAAAGAAAACCTTTCAAAGGTCAACCGTTACTCCAATCAGAGAGAGAAAAGCGCCCAACAGCAACGAAAAGATTAAGCAAAAGAAAAACAAAAGATTAGTTTTTCTTCTTTTTTTATAATTTATAATAAAGACGAATTTATGCACACAACACAGAACTAATGCCAGAGATTGAGCAAAAAGAGAAGAGAGCGAAATAAATTAGAAATGATGATACAAAACTGGAAATTAGATGGCCAACAAAATATAACGGTGACAATACAGATACAGATACAGATACATTTACAGATACAGATACAGATACAGATACAGATACAGATACACAAAGCAAGTTGGACAAAGCAGTGAAAGTAATAATATGCAATTAAGTCAATTAAAATGAAATGAGAGACGACCGTCAAAAAGTCAAAAGAAACCCATTAAACAACAAACAGATGAAATTGCAACACTCCACAGCCAACGGCAATTCTTCCACTTCTTCTTCTCCTTCTTCTCCTTCTTCTCCTTCTTCTTCTTCATTTTCCTATTTGCTTTCTTGTTGTCAAACATTGGCCAGAAGAAGCGAAATTTATGGCTTGTAGAAAGGCGAAACGTAGAAACAGAAAAAAAAAAAAACAGAAAACCAGAAAACAGAAAACGGTAGTCAATTTTGGTGTTTCTTTTAGAAAAGAAGTTCCAGTTTTAATTAGTCGAAGTGACAGCTCTATTATCTACCTTACTATATAATTTTGAGAATGATGTATGGATGTGAAAGGGGCAACAACAAGTTGAGTTACGTTTGAGCCAAGTTAAATGACGAATGGCTTAGGGAATCCATAACCAAAAAAAAAAAAAACAAAAAAAAAACATCATCAGTCTATGGAATGTTTTTGAAGAAAGTGATTTATGTTTAAGGATTATGGTAATTCAATATGAATTATTCATAGCTTTGAAATATGCTTCAGAATGTTAAAAATAGCTAAAAAGCTAAAAGCTAAATTTAAATTACTTTATTTTAGTTCAATTCATTTAAAGACTCAGAAATGATCACAAAACAGACTTTCTATTAATGTTACAACTTTTGCTTGCAAAAAAATGTGAATTTATTTTATTAATTATAGTTTATAAATAGGAAACTGAGACGATTACTAACCGATACTTTGGAAATGTAATCGGAAAATGAATAATTTAATTCACACAGCAGTCGCTAAAACGATTCGAACATTAACAAAGACCGACTCGGGGTTGCCATAGAAATGACTGAGGCAAATCATAAAGAAAACCCGCGAGGCACCACCGATTTCCAGCTAACTCACTTCCTTTCTCTGTTTCTCAATGTGTGTGTGTGTGTGTGTGTGTGTGGAACTCTCACCCCTCGAAAGACGACATGCATCGAACATGGAAGGAGTTCGAGTCGCACTCATGAGTGTTGTCTGCTGAGTGTGTTGAGTGTGCGAGTGCGAGTGCGAGTGCGATTCCGAGGCACTCGAAACGGATGTCGGGCCTTACAGCTTTGGTATTGCAATCTGTGTTGGCCACGTCTGTGTCTGTGTGTGTCTGTCTGTCTGTCAGTCAGTCAGTCTGTCTGTCTGTCCACTCGATCAGCGGCGGAAATGGAGGCCTTTTCATATTTGCAATTTGTTGTCACAACACGCGAGTGTCTAAGTAAATGAGTGCGAGTGCGAATAACTATCGCCCTCTCTCTCACTCTGACTCTCTCTCGCTCTCTACACTCTCTGTGTGTGTGTGTGTGTGTGTGTGTGTGTGTGTTTATCTGCTTACTGCAATTATGCAATTTTCAATCATCGCAGTTTAAAGATGCGCAACGTGCAACCGTTCAAGTTGAAGCACCTGCTACAAGGTGTGCGTGTGTGTCTATGTGTGTGTGTGTGTGTGTGTGTGTGAATGTTGTTGTGCGTGTCTCTCAGCTATAGGTGCACCAAGTCCCAGTTTCGCAATGCAATAGAAGTGCGATGCAATAATTGCTATCGAACAATGTAGAACCGCAAAACATGTCAAGGCAGAGAAACAGAGAAACAACAGCTGAAGAGCTGCCAAGTTGCCAGTTGCCAGTTGCAAGTTGCCAGTTGCAAGTTGCCAGTTGCAAGTTGCCAGTTGCCGATTGCCCGAGTTTGCTGAGTTGCCCGAGTTTCCCAAGTTGCCACCAGCTGCATGCAGCAAACACGCGTTTGCTTTTCCCCACTCCATCCGATTGTACGTGCGCGTGTGTGTGTGTGTGTGTGTGTGTGTGTGTGAGAATATTAAAAGTTATAATTACAAAAAAAAATAATAATGTAGTAAGGCGTGAGGCAGGCAACATGAACATGAACATGAAGCGGCCTTCATCTAATGGCAAATGTTGCTGCACTCTAACTCCATCTCCATCTCCAACTCCAACTCCATCTTGCTGCTGGACCACAGGCAGCAAGGAGGCATCAGTTTGGGGGAGAGGCATCGGGTGACTTGGCATATTAGATGGAAAATGCAGTGTAAAACGCTTTACACAAATTAAATGCAACGCATGGCGAAATCCCAGTTAAACTGGGAGGGGGCAAGAAGAGGGGCGGCCACAAAATAATGACTGGCAAATTATATTAACATTGATATGTGGCAGCCATTTCATTTGCTGCTGCTGCTGCTGCTGCGGCTGCTGTTGCAAACTGCATCCCAAACTGGGAATTGAGAACTGAGCCAAGGCTGTGACTTTGCCACTGGCTGCTCCGTTGATGCAACGCGAGCAAATTGCTTGCCATTTACCAGGTGCTGATGCTGATGCTGGTGGTGTTACCAACCGGTGGCATGTCTTCCCACTTGTCTTTGGTGTAACCCACTTGCCATGACCCATCAGAGGATGCGATGCTAACAAATAATTGAATCTGAGTCTTGCAAATCCAAATAAAATCATATCGGTTACGAAAAAAAATCATAATTGATTTTTTAAGATTTCGCTGCACTAATTTAATTTAATGCTTCGATTTAAGTATTTTAAGAATATATATTAAAATAATAATTATAATAATATATATAATTAATAATAAAACAAAAATTCAGTTAATTCATTTTGCATGCATAACAAAAGACTTGGAACACAAACTTGTTCAGCTGCCACTGCATTGATATATATATAGATGTATGCGTGTGTGTGTGTGTGTGCTATTGAATGCCGTTACTAATTTGTAAAGATGACACCCACTTGACATGGACACTCAAACAAGTCCAGGCAGACGGCGTGCGCCAATTTGCATGCGTTATGATTGAATCAGGCCAGGTGCCTGGCTGTGTTGGACAGGGAACGGGATGTGCCACAGGTGTGGCAGTTGCAGTAGTGGCAGTTGGAGTTACAGAGTTGTCAGTACGCGAAAGGATGCCATTTAATTAAGGAGCCGACGCCATCGTTGCGCATGTTAAACTGAAGGCCCAGAACTAACGCGCAAATCGGAACAGAAACTGGCCGGAATAAAGTGGCCAGAGAAAGGCGCTGTTGCATGGGTTGCATGGGTTGCCTGGGTTGCATGGGTTGCCTGGGTTGCCTTTATGTCTGATTGCTTGCTGCAATCTGTGTACTGGTTACTTAGAACCGGAAATTTATTGCATAACAAGTTGAACGCGGCGATATCACATGATACAGCCTGATAGCCGAGGATGTGGTTGGGTTAAGGCGCAGGCTCAGTTCAGATTGCTCACTTGGCCAGTTCGACTGCCTCAAGGTTGTTCGGCAACACTTTAAGCCCCATGCACAGACAGGCAGGGGGCAAGGGGCTGTCGACAAAATATATATTTGAAAGTGCATCTCTCGTTCGACTGACTGGCTGGAACGCTGGCTGGAACGCTGGCTGGAACGATGGCTGGAACGATGGCTGGAACGCTGGCTGCTAGTTGATGCAGGCGAAAGATATGCGGGCCCCAAAATGAAGCAAGAAGAAGAAAACGGGTGTGGTGTTGCCCACGCTGAGATTGGGCTTGGGCTTGGGACTGCAATTGGGTACAGTGGTCACTCGAAAATGAAAACGGCTCCAGTTGGTCTGGTAATTTGCGAATATTTCTTGTGAAAGTCATAATTAATGATTGCCATGCACAATTAATAAGCAGAATATAAATGAAAAATATATATATATATATAAATATATATATTATATATATATTATATATTTATATATGCATAAAATTTGAATTTCAAAATGATGATTCTCATTTCTAGAATAGATCACTGTGATGGGTTTCTGGGTTCTGTTTACTGGGACTGTGACGGGTCACAAGCCTCCATGCATTTCATAAATTCTTCTTGGAATGGCTAACACACAGCTGTCAATAGTAAGACAGAAAGAGAGAGAGAGTGATAGAGTGATAGAGAGAGAGAAAGGGAGAGAGAGATGGGGATGGGGATGGGGGGAGCGTTTATTGTAGGAGTGGGATGGGATAGTGAGCAATCGATCGTTCAATTGCCTTGGCTCATGTTTGGCAACTCGATTTCGATCAGCTGTGTGGGCTGTGGCTCGTTCCTGGAAGCAGCGGCCGACACGACTCCTCCTCTTTGACTTCTCGACTGGTGGCGTGGCCAACCTGGCTACGCGGAAGTTATGCCACAAAAAGCCATTAGCCAGCAGCAAGCAGCAAGCGATGGCAACAAAGAACAGGAGTCATTAGAGCGCATTTGAGTTGCGGAATGTGGCGGATAAGAGACAAACAGACGAACAACAACAAGAAGAAGATGGTGAAGAAGAAGAAGAAGAACGAGAACGAGAACGAGAAAAAGAAGAAGAGCGCACACAAAAGAGATGAGCAGTTGTTGCAGCTCAGCAGGCAATCGGAGCAGCTCAACCGAACGTGGTAGATGCCACAGCTAGTTGTGGCAAGTGCAGCGTTGCATGATTTATGGCAATTATGATGATGACGCTGCTTCAATGCGCCCCACAAATTACAATTAATTGCAAGTGCTGACCTCACCTACCATGCCCCCACACCACACACACCACACACACACACCACACACACACCACACACACACCACACCCCATTCCACATTTCTACTGCACTTCAGACCCTGTCCATGTTCATTACGAGTGTGGTTGGTTGGGCAACAACCATTTGATCAACAAGTGAAACTCATTTGGCTCTAACCACATGTTATGACAAGCATTGTAATCCATTGATACACTGCATCCACCGATCTCCAACAAAATGAAAGTGATTAGTGGGAATTACAAGCTGTAATTTGGAAAGTACTTGGCATTTCTATTCCACTCTGGCATCGAAGATCCCAAGGCTATGAAAGTAGATTTAGGGAAGATGGGAGTATTATGATGGGTGCATTGACAACATTGATGCAACACTCTACTAAATTCACAGCTCCACTAAAAATTGCTTTAAAGACCCACTATTTATAAACATTTATTAGCATATTTTGTTGCATATTTTAAAATTAACAACTTGAAGTGAACGCTTCTTATTCAAAGTTAAGTGTCACTTAAAATAAGTGGTGCCACTTGTCAAACATTGTGTTCTTTTTATTGGTGGCTCACCATATTACACCGATGGTCGTATAAATTATGAGTTAATATCGAATTGGAGGCAAGGTGAACATGACAGCCTCTTATGATAGATTCCTGCTGTGGTCGTGCAGCAAAGTTATCTTATCAGCGGCACAGTTGGGTTGTTCTGTGTGCTGCATGTATTTTTAGCCAAGACATTGCCTCATTACAGCAGGACTGACACTTTACCATCTGCAACTGGCGCTAGAGATTCGCTGTGGCAACAACACAGTAACTGCAGCAGCAGCAGCAGCAGCTCATTAAAAATTGTTGCAATTTAAAGTTGTGGCGGCCTATTTTTAAATACAAAACTCGCGCGGCCGCACGACAAGACAATCAGGACATGGAAATAATTGAATGCGCCTCGCCAGAGAGAAAGACAGAAGCAGAGCTTGGTAGCAACAACAACAACAACAACAACTGCTGCAACAACAAGAGCAACAACTGCAACAGCGGGCAACAGCAACATTGGCATTGCTAAAGATGCCACATGAAGATGACCAATTTGCTTGCTACATGGCAACATGCCACAGCAAGCAGCAGCAGCAACCGGCTCGATAAGCAAATGCGGTCACTTGCCAACTGTGTGTTTGTGTGTGCGTGTGTATGTGTATGTGTGTGTGTGAATATGTGTGTGTGCTCCTAAGTGGCCCATTGTGGCTCATTTTGCAGATGCAATTTTAAAAGCCAGCATTTAATTAAACCACAGCGGGATAGAGGGTGAGCTGTTTGGTTAGCTAAGAAGGAGGGGAGCCTGGGGGGGGCGGGGTACACAGATGCCGCACGTGACGTTGCAACTGGCAACTGGCAACGGAATGGAATGCCATGTTGCATGCTGAATGATTGTGCATGTTTTCTGTTGTGTTGTGTCTGTTAAGAATTATGCTGTGTGTGATTTTTATGGCATTTTACATACACACACTCACACACACACACACACATAGGCCGGACACACACCCTTTTCATTAGTAGCCTAAGTGTGGCACGCAACGACGCAGAGCAAGCGAGAAAGAGATAGAGATAGACATTAGCCTGAAGGATGCGTCATGTGTTTGATCTAGTCAAATCTGAGAATGATTCCATAAAGTGGCAAATGGTGCTCGACTTGCGGATGTCCTCTAACAAATTATATAGTTAAAGATATATATATATATATAGATATATATAACTATATATATATATATATATATGTGTATGAACAACTCAAGACAATTTCCTATAACAGATTATTGTTCATTTAAGTTGATGTCTTTAAATTGGTTTGTATCCTTACATATCCAGGGTAACTGGAGTGTGTGCAACAATAGGTGGACTGTGCAACTGTGGCATGATTGATAGCTGCTACAATGTTGCCAATGCGTTTGCCTAAACATTAATAAAAACACACGAGCTGCAGCTGCTGGTGGCAAACGAAACGAAAGCTGATTTATATTTTTTGCATGGCAAATGCTGTGATGGGCAGCCCTGTTGCTGCTACTGCCGCAGCTGCCACTGCCACTGCTACTGCCACTGCCACAGCTACTCCTCATTTATTACAATCAGATGTAAATTGCTGCTGCTGCTGCTGCTGTTGATTCATAAGGCAGCTATTAGAAGGTAATGGCACAAGTCGGACAAAGCGATGATTTAAGCAGCTAGTGAATCAGCTGTAGCCTCACTGGGCTTTGGCACCTAGAATATACCAAAGGTGCTCTTCTTCTTGTTGTTGTGGTTGTTGTTGTGGTTGTTGTTGGGGTTGTTGTTCACAGAGTGTAAGGGCCATTAGCCAAATCGGCTTAGAAAGCCAAAGCGAATGCGATCTGCAATTGCAAATTGCTGAAAAAGAAATTACTGGCATTTGTAACAATTATTTGCCATTATCAATGAATCGAATGCCCAGCCCCAGTCCCTGCCCCTGCCCCTGCCCCAGACCATGCCACTGCCACTGCCCCTGCCACAGCCTCCTTTCCCTATCATTCTGGTTGATTTTGGCCCCTGACCTGTTTGGTGGATTTTAACTGGCGCACAAAAATTGAATTGAAAGAAAGCGGGAAAACCCAATAAGAAAATTGAATGTGCTCGTAATATGCGTAAATTGCGCGAGAAAGAAAGAAAGAGATAGAATAAGAGAGAGTGAGAGAGCGAGAGAGAGGGAGATGAAGACAGCGAGTGGCAAGAACGTGGCAAGAGATGCGGGCAGAGCGCAAGCGTCTGGTAAAAGTCAACGGAAGAGAACGAAAGAGCAAGAGAGAGAGAGAGAGATAGCGAGAGAGAGAGAGAGAGAGATTGCGAGTCTGAATGAATGAGTGTTATTTGTTTAAGTTGGGTTTAACAGCTTGCGGCCGTTGCCGTTAGTTGACCTGGTTAACAGCCTGAGATAAGCGTTAGAATACACCAACAACAAAAGCAACGGAAATCAAGCACAACAACAACAACAACAGCAGCAACAGCAACAACAGCAACCGACGATCTTTGAGAAATGACTGCATAACTCAGTCGCAGTCTCAGCCAAGTTAAGAGCAGACAGCAGATCAGAAACGCGATAGATGCAATTGTTGTAGCTGTAGTTGTTGTTAAAGTAGTTGTTGTTGCTTCTGCTGCTGCTGCCCGATTGCCCATCACAATGGGCCACTTTGAAATGGATTTCGATTTGAATTGGGCATTTTGGTCAGCACAAAGCTGTTGCCCTGTTGCCTGTTGCCCTGTTGCATGTTGCCTTGTTGTCCTGTTGCCCGCCAGTTGGGCGGCCCACAAAAGGTCGCCACATAATCCGCAACAGTCATCGCCAAATGCTACGCACGTAGCTGCAGCAGCAACTGTTGCTGCTGTCCGCTGGGAATAAGTGGACGAACGCGACTGCCAGACCTGTCATTAGTCGGATGAACAACATCATCATCATCATCACCGTCATCATCATCATCATCAGCATGATTTGATTAGGGCTTAATGCTAATGTATTTGGCATTTTGTTTGATCAATTCTCGTGATGCGGTGCCCAACAACAACAACAACAACAACAGCAACAACGACAACATCAAGCAAAATGAGGCATGGTAATGACGCACGATTGCTGGCAACATTGCAACATTGAAAATATGGGAATATTGCAGATGGTTAGCAAGTTGGATGGGGGTCTAACCCCAGTTCTCGGAGGAATGACACTTTCAATTTTGTTGAGATTTTTTTAGTTTACCTGTTCACCCAACAGCTACCAATGTTGCTGCAGTAAATTTATCGATAAATGAACGCAATGTCACCGAGTCCCCGAGTCTCCCCTGCCTGAGCCTGCACAGGTGTCAAGATGGCAACGATTGATTGTTGGGAAAGTGCGTTGGCTGGAAAGTGCCTCCGTACCTGTTGCGAGTTGCCAGTTGCCACTTGGTTGTTGGCTGTTGACTGTTGACTGTTGGCCATGGGACTCTTTCTCTTTTTATTGACAGTCTGATGCAGTTGCATCGATTAGAAATGAACGCTATGCCAACTGTGGCAACACACACACACACACACAAACACACACACTGCAACAAGCTACCAAAAGCGGTCATATCACCTGGAAGTGGGCCAAGTTCTGTGCCGCCGTCGCCAAGTCCCTCAGACACACACACACACACCACACACAGATAAAAAGATCTAGTTGCTGCTTTGGTTGGTTTTATATTTTATGATTCGGATGCAGCAGTTCACTTTTAACCACATCGACTTGCCGACTCTAGCAATTTCTCAAGTGTTTCTGGGTCAGCCGGATATGGGAGTGTATTTTTGGGCAACTCATGAGCCAAATCAAGCCAGTTTCGAAGTGCCACATGCAATCAGTCGATTCCCTTTTACCAACAACCCACCCCCACTGCCCTTGCCACATTTCTTGTCAGTGCGGCAGCAAATGAGTTTTTGCGGTCAGTTGCGACCCTGTTCGATTCCAACTAGTGATGTGCGTCCACTTATCGATATATTCTCTTAACTGTAATGATGAAACTATTCAATCTATTCGATCAATTCTGAGGTATTGTCTATATTCGATTCATTTGTATTTCAATTGTGATTATTAGTCAATCGATAACTGTTTATAGATAAGTTATAAAGCTGTAGTGTGTATATCGATTGTTCGATTATTGATAAGATTTCTATTACGATTAGTTTGCGATATCTTACGATCTCTCAAATAGAAACTCGAGGCGACTTTTGTTTTTTTATTTTTTTTGCTTATTTTTACAACCCAATTGCGGTCATTCAATTTGTGCAGCCACCTTAACAATTGTGCCCCATTCTGCGCCTGCCCCGAACGCATTCTCTGGTTAAAGACAATCGTTTTGCTCTTTGCTCTGGTTTTCACTTCACTTGGAATTTCTTTAGCTTGGTTTTCTTTTATTTTCTTTTTAGACTCTAATTGCCAAGAGTTTTTGTTTTCCCCATTTTATTTATTTTTGTTTGTGATTGTAAATTTGTCGCTTGGTTTTGTTTTTTTTTTTGTATTATTGTTGTTGTTGTTATTGCTCTTTATGTGGAGCAAAGCAACACATTTAACCTGTGCAGCCATCTCACTCGTGACTCTCTCTTTCGCTCCCCCAACCCCAAATTGAGTGCATCAAATGCGACGTGCGCCGTCAAAGGTATATTTTTTGAGACTTTTCTGTCGCATGAGAACTTTTCATTTTCATTTTAAAGGTGGTTGTTGTTGCTGCTGTTGCTGTTGTTGTTGTTGTTGTTCTGGTTGTTTTTGTTGTTGTTGTACATTTATAATGCGCGTCGTTGTTGGCACGACCTAAGACAATTTCTGGCCACAAAACACAGCGCTGTGTACCAAATTCTTTTTTGTTTTTGTTTTTTTTTTTTTTGTGGGTTTCGATGGCGTCTCATTCACATGCCACTCAGGTTTGCAAGGAGGGGCGGATCGGGGCTGGCAACAACATTGGCCGCAGTCGTGGCTTTAAATTCATTGGCATGCCAACATGTGCTGCTCCGGCCGTTGTCATATGTACATTGCCCCCTGCACCGCGAAACCCGCCTCTGTTTTATTTAGCACTTGGTTGCTGTTGTTTTTGTTGCTTCTTCTTATGTTGCTGCTGTTGCTACTGCTGCTGCTGCTGTTGCTGCTGCTGCTGCTGTTGCTGTTGCTGTTGCTGCTGCTGTTGCTGTTCCTTGACAATCGCAACTTTTTCCTATACATATTCGCGAACATATTCCAAATGTCGCAGTGACTCAAAGTACGTCCGTTTGCCCCGTCCGTCTGTCCGTCCGTGTGTCTGTCCGTCTGTCTGTCCGTCTGTTGTTCATTCGTGCAAACGTGCTCGACATGCACAGAATTCAATAAATAAAATGAATTCGGTGAAAGCGAAGCGGGCATAGAACCGAGCCAAGATGAGCCACAAGCGAGCCAGAAGTCGTGTCGCAGCTAATGGCCAATACAGCGCCACAATATCCCCAACGCCCCAAACACCCACCACCACCCACCTCCCCCCAGCCCAGTTCTTCGCAACCCAACAAACCAATACAAAATTTAGCATAGCTCGGGTTTTTTTCTTTCTTTCTGTCGTTTTAACGATTTCCCATGCTTTCTCGGCTTTAACAGCAACAACATGTATAAAAGATATTTTTTATATATAGATATATATATATGTATATATAATGGTACGACATGTGTCAATCAAATATTTGTATTGGTGTCCAATTAATTGTCGACAAATAAGTGATGTTAATCAGTATTTTGCACAAAGAAATTGTTGAAAGCAAAAATGAAAACGACGTGAGAAACACGCTAGAATAACAAACAGCTAAAAAAGTTGTTTTTTTTAGTTTTTTAAGGTTTTTTTTTATTTTTGGAAACTTACCTTATATTTTGCACAAAATTTGCTTTCGTTGTAGAATCTGAAAGTAAAAGCAAAAGTTGTTAAGCAGGTTATTAACACGATGATGATGATGAGTTATGGGAAAAAGGTAAAAAATATAGATTGATTATCTATGGTAATAACAGAATCGGAGTATAACGATTTACAGCAGATCTTAACTATATATGCTCATAACTGAGAATAATCGTCCAATTTTACGGCTCTTTCCGATATCATAAAACCAAAATAGCATATTAGACATTTGATAAATGATCTTCAGCTGGCGGCGCGTTTGTCGCTTAAGTCTTTCGTTTTTTATTGGTTTTTTTTTCTTTTTTTTTGTTGTACTACTTTTTGTTGTCGCTTTAATGTTTTGTTTAGCGGCTTCTTCAGCTCTATTGAGATCATAAAATGGAAAACAACAGCAAATTGGCGTATTAAAAGCATGGGCATGAAATGAAGGCAAAACCCGCATCTTTTTGTGCCCAGTTACTCCTGCCCCGGGGCAACAACAACAACAACAGAATGCGTCGTATCGCGTCAGTGTCGTGGTAAATTACCGTTACTTAATGACACACGACACGTACCAGAACATAGCTGTGTAGTTTATGTAGGACAGGGGGAGGGATGGTGGATGGGAGGGAGGGAGGGAGTCGTAAAGGGGCTGGCTCGTTTCAAACGTGCTGCAGACTTAAGCGATGAGATAAGCCTCAAAGCCAAAGGAAAATCAGCTGAACTTGCGGCTAGAAGCTGACGCTGTTACTGAAGCCCGGAATCATAATGGAGCTGCCGCATAGTGAAAGTTAATTGAATTAGGCAGCCAGCAGGCAGCCCGCCAACTCAATGGACGAGTCTCGTCTGCACCAGGCAGGCATCCAGGCAGCCAGGCAGCCAGGCAGGCATCTGACAGTCCACCATCTCAGTTAGCCATCATACAACAACAACAACAACAGCAACAAAAATAAAGAAGTAAAATCACTGATGAACTACGCTCCACTAAGTAATACAAGCAGATCCAGTTCAGTGGAGACGATAACTTCGTGCATGCATCTAAATCAAGCTCAGCTCTGCTGACATTATCAGTGATAGATGAAGCAGAAATATGTTTGTGAGCTGGCTTAGAACACCTGGCATTATCAAGACTTCATCTCGAGGCTCGGAGCTACAAGCTACTGTGTAATTCTCATTAATGGCCCCGGGTTACACTTCAGTGCTGCTGCTGGACTCATTTAGTCGCAGTTGTCTCAGTTGTGCTGTCACTTCGGAGCAGATCCTTTTTAATTATATTGACAATGTAAGGGATATCTCAAGCGACAGCTTACAGCACATGCCTTTGAGGGGAATGGGAATCCTTTCCGCTTCAATCTTTTGCTTAGATGCCTTAGATGCGAATCCCTTCCGCTTCAATCTTTTGCTGCTTCTAATTGTAATGAATTCTTTGCTTTGGTAACATATCTTTTCTAGCCGCTGTTAGATTCCGAGCAATAAATTCCGGTTCTCGCTGCCAGCTGTCCCTTTGCCTCAACATATCTAACGGCTTTATAAATATAAATGCTCAAAACTTAACAATGTTGAACGCATAATCAACGCTGGCAGATCTGAACCGGAGCAGTTTCACGGTAACTTTGAAATCTGTAACCGAATTGCGTTCGCTCCGCATAAATTGTTGACCCCGCAGCTCCACTCCGGCTCCTGCTCCTGCTGCTGCTGCTGCCGGTGCTGGTGCTGCCCTCCAGCGAGCACTTTACAGCTCTTTATAATAAACAAAAAAAAAAAACAGAAAAACAAAACTGGGAAAGAAAAAAATTGTTATGCATGGCAATTTTCCATTTTGAGGCCTCTGCCTCTTGTGTTTTTAATGCCATGAATTACATTTGCCGTTGCGCCGTTTTGTGCCGGCCAAGAAGCCACGGAATCCGAGAAATCATCCTCAGCTGTGGACTGGCCCATTGTTGTTGCTAACAACAACAACAATAACAATAACAATAACAATACAACAACAGTGGGCGGCTGGGCCAGAACCAAAAGTGAAATATTTTAAACACCAGGTTGTATATAAGTGTTAGTGTGTCTATGTGTGTGTGTGTGTCTATGTGTGTGTGTGTGTGTGTGTGATGATATCTAAGGCCCTAAAAGTTTCAGCGAGCTGTTCTCCTTCCTGCCTGGCAGCCATGCCAAGTGCCAAGTTGCCGCCGCCGCCTGGTGTTGCAGTGTCAGTTTTGCATCTGTAAACAGAGCGAAACATGGCCAAAACACACACACACACACACATATACACACACACACAGACATACACGTGTGCCCTGCAGTTGAAGCTGCAGTTGCAGTTCCAGTTGGCAGTTGGGCGTGGACGCGCTCAGAAGATTTGCATAGTTTTTTCGTTGGGGCCTAACGGGTCCAACCTTTTACCGACCCCAACGTATTCGGTTACCTTTGCCACAACGTATGCAAATTTGCAGCAGAAATTCATGGACAGTGCCCAACGGATATGGACTATGCGGTTATTACCATTTATAGCGTTCTGATACGGCTATGAACCACAGCCGAATGCCACCAGAGGCACACAAGTGCACCCAACTGTCGATACTCCCTCCACAAACAAATTCCGATTGTTTCAAGATGATAGGAATTCATAAAACTACTAGAAATTTCAGCTATTTTGATTTTAAAATTTTTTGTAATTATTGAGATGTAATTTAAAATTCGAAATTTAAAAGTCTCTCGAACTCTCCATCATATTCAATATTATTGCCAGAGCCAACTTTATAAATGATTATTTTTGTTGTTCTGGGCAAGCAATCGTCTTGCAACGCGTTCAACTTGTCTTGCAACTCATTGCTTATCATAAAACCTTTTTAAACATCTATTCAACTGCTGCCACAGCTTGTTCAAGTACCCATGGCCCAAGGAATAGGAGCAGGGAATCGCCATTAACACCACAAACGTATCTCAAATGCGTGCAACTCATGTCCAGCATTAATGCTCCTTTTAATATATGCGAAGGCATCTTAAGCTTTAATGTATTCCATTTTAATCTTTAGATAACTCAACTTGTGTTGTGTTGTGTTGTGTGTGTGTGTGTTCCTGCCAAAGGTTCAATTGAGTGACCCTGCTCCTACCTCCACCCAAGCCAACCAGGCTAAGCAAACCCTTTCACGCACCGAGACAGGCAGAGAGAGAGGGAGAGAGAGAGATACACATCCAAGTAGTTGGAGTCTTGTTGCACATCCAAAACTAAGCAGACAACAACAAGAATACAACTAAGAACAAAAAAAAAAGAAAGAATAATAAAAAAACATCCTGTTGCAGGAGCAAGAGCAACTCGACACTGGCAACACACCAAATGGTCGCCATTATCCAAATGGCTGACATGCAACGACATTGATGATGTAGTTTTCTATCCAGTGACCAGGTTGCTGGCTCTGCCTACCTCCGTTTCCCACAACTCAGGTGCAGCTGGAGGCAGCTCCTCCTCAGTTGCCAATCTGCGAGTTTTGGTCTTGTTTGCCAGCTTGTTGTTGCTGTTGTTTGGTCTGTTCTAATTGCTGTTTGCCTCGTGTTTTAGCTCGTTCGGTTTGGGGATTTGGCTTTGCGTGTGTTTGCTGTACATACATATATACATACATATGTGTGTGTGTGTGTGTGTGTGTGTGTGTGTGTGTCGCTGGGGTGTTCAACTACGATTTGAGTCACGTTTCATTACTCGTGATGCCAGACAGTAATCACTTGATTTTGTAGCCATTTGCCGGCCTGTTTTTGGTGTTGACTCTGCCACACGAAGACAATCCCAAAGCTACACCTAAAAGCCAATGCCACAGCCGGAGAGAGATGCCCGAGTCACGTCCACTATTTTGCAGTGGTGCAGGGGTTGGGGCAGTGCTGTTAGCTGCTATTGCTACCACTGTACGTATCTCTGTTCCAAATGCAACACAAGCAGCTTGTTAGCCCAGGCATGGATGGTTGGCGGGATGGTTTGGGGATGGAGGAGGTTGGAACAGCATTTGGACATGGCCTATGGCAAATTCTAATTTGGTTCCTTATGCTTTGATCTCGTGACGCTTGTCATTGCGGCTGAAAACGGACGCTGATCTTCATTTGCGCCTCAACAGCAAATGGGGCAGGGGTTTTGGAGGCAAATTACGGCGGCGACGCCATCAGCCCAACCAGTTGGCGAAGCTATGCTTTGATAATCAATTAACCCTGGTCAAATGGTCAGTCAGTCGCCAGGCAGGCGCAGGCTGCAACTGCAACTAAAGCTGTTAGGAATAGGAACTGATGTTGATATCGAGACTGCCCCTTGCCCCTCGATGATGCCTGATGTCTGATGTTGCCTGTTGATGGTTGCTGGTTGCTGGCTGCCTGCTGCCTCTTGTCTGCTGTCTGTTGTCTGTTGTCTGATGTGCGAGTGCGATGAATTTACGCTTCGCTTTGTGTTTGGGGTTTTGAGGTTCTTTCTTAGACCTGATTGCGGTTTTTTTTTATACTTCTTTTTGTTGCTTCTTGGCCTGGGCCCATTCGCGATTTTCAATTTCGCATCGCGGTTAACCTCAAAACACAGCTCCCCATTAACAGTGCATAGAGGCATCTATCTAACAATCTATGCCAGCAAAGAGCAACCAGCAACCAGCCACCAGCCATCATCGAGAGATTGGCTTGAGAAACGCAATCATTCCTCCACTGGTTGTTCTTTTGTTTTTAGCATATAAGGTTAGGTTTTGATGTCAGTTACACGATACAACGATACAGAACAGTGTTATTATCATTATATATAGATATGGTATCTCTCTCTCTTTGCAGGAGAAATCATAAGAAACTCATTTCCACACGATCAGTTTACAAAACCGCAAATTGTTATAAAAGCATTGATATCCATCCCGAGAATAGATGGGAAATGGGAAATGTTTATAACATTTTTCAGGCAATCAATCAATTGAGAAAAAGTGGAAAATGGAAAATAAAAGAGTTTTGATTCAACTTTGACAAAGCGCTGGGCGTTTATTGGGGGCGGAGCTGTGGGCGTGGCAGCCTTTAGCTTTTTGTTCTTAAACTCATATTTCATTTGCTACACGCAGATTTGCCTTTCAACTTCAACTTCAGCGTCACTTGCCGCTGAACTCGTGATGAGGCACGAAAATGCAGAGAGGCACGAATATTGAGAGTTGTGATTTAAATGTGGCAAATTACTGCAAGTAAAAACTTAAAAAACGTTGGGCATTTTCTCAACTGCATCTTCATTAGATTTGTTTCTTTTTTTTTGCATTCCATTTTTTTTTTTTGGCTTGCGACCAGCGTTGCACGTTCCACAGATTTGTTTTGGGTTATTTTTGGATTTATTTTCTTTTTGGGAAAGGCAGCAGGCAACAGCGACAGCAGTTGGCATTGCGGCTAAGTAGGTTAATTTTGACCGGTTTATGGCTGCCACAAGTTGCAATAGCAAATGGCATTTTCGCTAACTACTGTTGCAGCTGTTGCTGTTGTTGTTGTTGTTGTTGCATTTATTGTTTTTCATTCATGTTGCTGCCATTTGCATTGCAGCTGCTGATTGACTCGAGCATCCTTATTAAACAGCAAAGATTTTATTTCGTCTAATGAAGCAGCAAACAAGAACAACAGCAACTGCAACAACTGCAACAACCACTGCCACATCGGCGACTTAACGATGCAAATGTCAACGTTGCTGTTGCTGTTGCTGTTGCAGCTGCTGTTGCTGTTGCGCCCCGTCGCACCCTGCCACAAGCTGCCCTCAGACTGACATTGAATTTATCTATCGCTGTCCGTTCATCTCGTTAATGCCAAGTTTGCAGCTCGGCTAAATAGAACCTTGGCCACCAGCAGACAGTCAATAAAATTACACACATACATACATACATATATATAAATATGTATATGTATATGTATATAGAAATGATATGCAAATGAGATGCAAGCGCCGAATTGTCAGACCACATTTCAAATGTTCCCATTATGTTGGTGTCTGTGTGTGAGTGTGTGTGTGTGTGTGTGTGTGCTTGTGACAGCTTTTGAGCTGCTGTCTGGCAAAAAGAAATGGCAGCTTCAGCTGTTGACGTCTTCTAAACGTAATTTCCTTTTTTGGCCACATTCAACATCAACTGAGGATAAGCCAACTCCAGCCTTCCACTGCGTGTGACAGTTGGCATGTTGTTGTTGTTGTTGTTGCTGTTGTTGTTGTTGTTGTTGGTAACGTGAAATAATGTTAACAATTTGAGACAATTTTGAAATTGCTCTTGTCCAGTTGGTTAACGGAAATAATGATGGCCATGAATGGTAAGAGTACAGTGGAACAAATTGCTTATGTGATTCAACTGTGTGGGAATCAAAAGGATTTAATTGTCAATTTTAATTGCAAATTGTCTTGGATTGGATCTATTCGATTGTCTATGATTACTAAAGTTATTATTTATATTATATTATTTTGCTTAATAATTTATGCTTTAATTTCATAAGCTTCTCTTTTCTTCTTAAAGAAATCTTAGAGCTGCTTTAACTTTTATTCTACTTCAATTTAAATAATCCCTGATTCAATTATAAATATTTTGATTTAATTCCATTGTAATTCATTTAATTCTACATATATTCTAATGTTTACTGTACTATTTACCGCTATATAAAGTTGTATTCAAATCTGTTCGATCTTTATTTTGATTTTATTGATTCGGTGAAAATTAAGTGGCTAACGCTGTGGGCAGGTTCTGGCCAACAATTTAACTTAAGATCATAATCTGTTTCTGGAAGCAAGCATTTGTTCGTGCCTCGAGCATTCCCAAAATTGATTAACAGATTCCTCAACGCATTAATTCAGTCTCTCAGTCAGTCAGTCAGTCAGTTAGTCAGTCTCTCAGTCAGTCAGTCAGTCAATCAGGTAGTTGGTAGGAGGTGCGCTAAGTGCGTTTCTCTCCCCTTGATTTATAAACATCGTTTCGAGCGGATCACTCAATAAGCCAGCTCCGACACTTTTGGCCAGAACGATCCTATAAGTCAGGGTCAGGGGTCAGGGGTCGGAGGCAAGGGCTGTCCAAATCTATTTGCATATATTAATGTTTGTATGTGTGTGTGTGTGTGTGTGTAAAGCGCACCTTAAAAGGCCGCCAGTGCGAGAGTCGCACTGAGAGAAGCTGAGGTAAACAAAAGGTAACAATCTTAACTGGCCAGTCCAGGCCAGGCCAGACCAGGCCAGGCCAGACCAGGCCAGGCCAGCCTAGTTTGGCATTGCCTTAACTGGCCAACAGAAGAGCTGCCGAACTGAGAGACGTGAGCTGAACTCGATGCCATTTGGTGTTGTCGGTTGCGTGTTATCTCCTGGGCTGCCTTTAGCATAAAACATAAATAGCGACTGCATTCAAATGAGTCTGACAAACAAACTAAACCAATGCAACAGGCAACAGGCAACCAGCAACAGTCACAATCCCAGTCGAAGTCTCAGTCCCAGTCCCAGTCCCAGCCACGGTCACAACTATGTTCACATCCACAATTCGAGCTTTTGCAGCACACCACATCCACATCCACATCCATATCCACATCCAGATCCATGTCCACAGTTCGGTGCGCTCGGTACACTTTGCTTAAATACGTTGCGGGGTGAAAAATGAAAAATGCAAATACATGCATAGAAAATGCCATGCAGCATTGGACACCATTGGACACCAGGACAGAGTGCGCCGAGAACCTCTACTGAACCTCAGCTGGCTGAGCGAGCGTATGGCTGCGTGGGCGCTGTATGTGCCACAAATGGTTGCACTCCTTCACTTATGCAGCACAAATGCCGCACACTCAGGGAAAAATATTTCCAGTCTCGAACTTTCAAATTTAATTTTAAAACTGGAAAGCGTAATTTTCGATCATATTTAATTAACTATAAGCCACAAAAGTTCAGTTATCAGTTGAGGTAGTTAATTTCATCCATTTAGTGAAGTGATAAAAAAATGAACCTAGTTTTGTTTCAGTGTATCTAAAAGATGCGAGGCTGCGTTGCCATTTGTTGCTTATATTCAATAATTGCATTTATTTCTCATATATTTTATGAGCGCAATTCAATAATGAAGCCACCAGACACAAACCAGACAGATATCTGCGTCCAGCTGGAATTGGAGTTGGAACTGAATGTGGAGTTGGAGCTGCAGTTGGAGTCTGAAGGAGTCACTGCCAAAGCGGGTGCATTTGGGGCGTTTTTAATGAGCCCTAAACTGCCCGTCAGACAGCCGTCAGGCAATGGCCAACGGCTGCCAACCCGGCAACTGGGCAACTGGGCAAAGTCTGCAATTTGGTATTTCCTTTATGGCTAAATTTGCTAAATTTGGTTGACTGCTTTGGCTGCTTTGGGTTGTTATCGCATCGATTTAGAATCGATTGATCGATGGCTGCTGGCGAAACTTTCTCGCCAATGATGGAGTTCTTACCACAATCCAGTCTCTCTCTCTCTCTCTCTCTCTCTCTCTATCTCTTATCTGTGTGGAAGCCCCTTGGGCAAATTTAACCATCCAGCACATAGCAGTCAAGAGCAATCAGCAGTTACCAGTTACCAGTTACCAGCTACCATTTACTAAAGCTGAAAGGCTAATGTGGTTTGCTGTCGCTAATGGTAAGCACTTAATGGCAACTGAAATTTTTGGTTTTGCTTTTTTTTTTGCCCAATTCAATTGCCCAATTGCGGTGAAGTTTTCATTATTATTTTTCTTCTTTTTTTTGCAGTTTTTTTTTTTTTTTTGTATATTTTTATTCCTAGCAAATTGCCCAGTTTTCTTACGGTACTATTTTAACGTTGTCCAAATGGAAAGCTAAGCCGAAAATGGTCCCTGAAGTGTGCAAATCTTACCATAACGAATCGCAGCAGCTGCTTCGCAGAGATGATGATAAAAAACAAAATAAAAAATAAAAAAAAAAATAAGAAACTGCACTCAACAAACCATTAAATATCATTTGCCTCGCTAAATTGTTCAGAGAACGTTTTTATGTATCTCTTTCTGAGTACCATATGGTTTATAAGTTTCGATCGTTAGGCGCAATTCTCTTGATTATGCATATGATTTGAAAGAAGAAAAAAAAGAAACAGAAAACAGAAGACAGAAGACAGAAGAATTCTTCTGCCAGCAGGCATTGTTAACTATAAATTTGTGGTGTTGTGTTAATAAAGAGCTGACTGTAATTGTAAAGTTGGCCAAATGGCAAATCTTTAATTTATTGTTGCCGCGACGAGAGCTCAGAATTTCTTTTTGCATCTTTTTTGGAGTCGGGTTTCCGCTTGTAAAATTGACAGCTTGTAAATAGCCAACAATCAACTGGAATTGCCAATTAACATTAGTGAAGATATTAAGATGGAAATAAACCTTAATACGCATCTATACACATTTAAATGAGCAGTGAGCTCTTTGGATAATTAGAGAACTACATAGCCAAATCCTAACATGGCCAACAAATGGATGTTTGTCTGTGTGACTTGGCTGTCAACGAATAGAGGAACAAAATGTGATGACAGACATTTGGACTGATTGACTGATGGGCATTAAGTAGCTGAAATTGCATAACATTCGCATTCAGTGACTGAGCCACTGAGCCACTGAGCCACTGGCGACCACTTGTGACCAACCAGCTCCAGCTCCAGCTCCAGCACGTTCAGCTCCATCCTAGCTGAGCATGGATCGGCATCTTTTTTGTGTCTTTGTCTTTGTCTTTGTGCTGTTGTTGTTGTTGTTGTTTTATTTTTGGCCATTCGCTTGTGGCATTGATGGGTTGTGGCTGATGTTTAATGCTAATCTCAATGTCTGTCAGTCAGTTGCCAGAAGGTGCCTCGCCAACAGCAGCAACAGCAGCCCGCGGAGCTGCACCATCAGCTGCGGGCCAAGTTATTGTTACTGTTATTGTTTTTTTGTTGTTTGTTGTTGTTTGTTGTTTGTTGGTGCTGCTGTTTGCGGCAGACGAAGATGAAGTTGGCATTTCTAGCAGCCTGCCAGCATTCACCTTGGCAAACTGGCAGTTTCATAAAGTCAGCAAACAAATGACAAGCTCCGACTTCCTTGACTGTTTCTCTGTTTTTTCCTTTTCTTTCCTTCAATTTCTCTTCCTTCAACATCCAGCTCCATTAACTACCTTCAGCTCTTGGATCATCACTTCTTTAATCTGCTGCCCCAACTCCTCCTTTAACACCTCTTTGCGAACCCTTTTCCATTTGTAGCTCCAGCTTGTTCATCATCGTTAGCATTAATTTCTGCTTAATTTAATGCCACAACTCCTGATCAATTTTCTTGGACATCTTCTTCATACCCTGGTTTTACAAAGGGTTCATCTGCTACCCCGTCATTTATGTACAGTCTACTTTGAGGTAAATATTGATTTCTTCAACTTCAGCCTCCACTCACTTCTTTCTTCCGTCGTAATTCACTCTTTTAATATTCACATTTAGAATTACATCCATCCCATTTTTTATGGACGATCAGTTTGTCAACCCCCGCCACACTGAGAGAAAAACTAACTTAGCTCGTGCTGAGCTTATTAGCTGCAGCAGCAGCTGCCCGAACAGCAAACTTTCTGTGACAATTTGTACCACACAATGGAACGCATTGTTAGCAGAATTCTTAGCCGCCCCCCCCCCCCCCTCTCAATGGCCACCACGCCCCCTACCCAACCGTGGTAAGTGTATCCGTTACTTGGCTCTTTAAAAAGCCGCTGTTGGCCATTTGTTCTTGTTGGTTGTTGGACGTTCAAAAGTGCCCATAAAGTACAGAAATGTATGTGCTTGGCCACTGGCAATGACCACAGCAACAACAGCAACAACAACAACAACAGCAACAACAACAACAACAACAACACCAAGCACAACCAGAACAACATGGATTCAAGTTCATGAAGCGAACACTTTGTCGTTGGCCAAGTTTGCCGCAATCGTTTTACTTCTTGCTGTATGTGTTACTGTTGTTGTTGTTGTTGTTGTTGCACGCAATTTGGAATTTATTTGCACAATAATTGGCAAGCTGAATCAATAAACGCTCGCGGGCAGCCAAAAACAATAAATTAACAATTGCCACTTCTAAATGATGATAATGTCCACGATCATGATCACGATCGTTGCCAAGTCGATGATGACATAGATTCTAAGTAAGGGCAACATACAACATAGTAGTATCACTCCACCGATGAGAAATGGCCAATAAGCCAAGCTGGCAACAACAATAAAGTGGAAAATTGAATTTTGTAAGCGAAAACAATCGATAAATTTATTTATCCTGAGAATTGCCAGCACATAAATATAGCAAGAAGAAGAAAAAGAAAATGCAAAAAAAGTGTTAAGTTTAATCAACTAACTCTATCAATTATTAATAATTAATCATTTATCAATGGTGTATTGAGAAAAAAAAAAAAATGGATTAAATACGCTAATTGCAATAAAAAGTGTGCCACAATTTGTATACTTTCCACATGCCGATAATAAATCAATATGACAGTTATCGGAGATGCTGAAAATGATATGGCATGAAAAATCGTTGACAGCATTCGATTAATCGAGATGACAAGGATGATGGTGGCAGGGGGAGGGGAGGGGGATTGGGGGCAGGCAGATGGTTTCATCGATTAACGATGAGCGTTAACGAACAGCAATTCAGCGAAATGGAAGCGCAATTGAAAAGATTCTTGTGATTCTGTGATTCAGTGCTCGGCTCGAATCGCTTGCCACAAGTGCCACAGCGGCTGCAAAACAACAAAAAAGTACAACTTTTTGCCAGCCGGAAATGGATGCATTCAACCCGATAAGCGCGATTAAAGCGCAGCTAAATTACTAACAAAATCCAAACAAAACGTAGTTAATTGAGGCGCTCACGAAGAATGGTCATTGAATGGTGGCACACACATGCGACCAAAGTTAGCCAGATACGAGCGAACGATAGTCGCAGTTTGTGGCAGCAACAACTTCCTCATACCAGCTGCCAGCTGCCAGCTGCCTGGCAGCTCAGTAACCAGCAACCAGCACCAGCACCAGCACCAGCACCCAGTTGTGGCAAGTGTATTGCTTAATTAGTGCACAATGGCGGCTAATTCGTTGCTCAAGTCATTTGTTTATGTTGTTAACGGTATTAAGTCTAATGCCTGAGTATTTTTATCAAGATGTTAAAGTACAGTTGTTAGACTGTTCCAAGATTAAGGCTCACACTCAGCCAATGACATATGTTGGCACCTGTTTGTTGCCAATGTTTTTAATTTGTCATGACAAATTAGTGAAAGTATGTTTTTCAATTTTTGTGGCAAGTTTGTTGTCCAAGTCTTTTGCTAAAATATTGGCAAGTTCGTTGCCTAAGTCATTTGATTTTGAAGTTCGTTGTCTAAGTCTTTTGTAATCTAAAATCTATCCAAAACAAAATCAAGTTCTTTTGTTGCCTCAGTCTTTTGTTGTTACAACCATCAAAATATTGGTGCAACACAATCCACTGCTCCACCATCCACCATCCACAATCCACAGCCGTAAGCACCGTTACAGCAACTGCCTTCAACTCGGGCCGCCTGAACAATAATCAAAAGGCGAATTAAAAATAGACATAGAAATTAATTGCGATGGGCAGCAATGCCAATGGTTGCTGCTGCCCCTGCCGCTGCCGCTGCTCCTGCTGCTGCTGCTGCGGCTGCGGCAAACGGGGCGCGGCGGCGACAGCTAAACGCATCTTGGCATCTTTGTAGCATTGCCATGAAGATGCATCTACAGCTGCATCAGATAATAAATTAGAGAGTGAGTGACTGAACGAGTGAGCGAGAGAGAGATATAGAGATAGGGAGAGGGAAAGAGAGAGAGAGAATGGGAGACTCGCCCTGCAGTTGCTGGCTTGCGGCTTGAACGTTGGGCGTTGCTTTTGCTGAAATTGTTGCCGCCTGCCTTTTGTCTTTCTGCTGCTGCTGCTGGTGGTGCTGCTGCTGCAGCATCTTCTTCTTCTTCATTGTTGAAAGCGGCAATTCATTTTCGTTTTGTCAGCAACAGCAACAGCAACAAGAACAACAACAACAACAACAACAGAGCTTAATTGTTGGCCAGTCGTCAACAGTTGCTGCTGCTCGAAGCAAATCAAAAGCAAACTCCAATGGGCAGTTGGCAGCAGAAGCAGCAGCAGCAGCAGCAGCAGCAGCAACAGTTGCTGCTTTGGCTGCTAAAGTGTTGCTCGCATTACTCAATGTCATTGGATGCCGCCAACGCTGCCGCCAAAGCTAAAAGCTAAGAGCTAAAAGCTGCTGCTGACTCTGACTCTGATCGTCAATTAGGTGGGTACTAAAGCCACTGACATTTATCTGCGGCAGCCACGCAGCCCTAATTGTGAAGTATGGTCAGCAACAGTTGCAAACAGCACCAGCAATCATTGCTGCCACCACAGCTCACCCAGCTCACCCAGCCTGCCAGTCAGTCAGTTTGAGTGACTAATTGCCAACTGATTGCAGCGCAACGTCCAGTCTTATAAATAGGCACAGCAGATCACAGGGCAGACACAGCCACACTGCGATTAGATGCTGCTGCTCCCAGCCCCCAACAGCAAAAAACAATAGCAACAACAACAACAACAACAGCAGCAACTGAAGTCAACCTCAGCTATTCAACCTTAACTTTCCAACTGCTCAACTCAACTCAACTCAAGTCAAGTCAACCTGCCTTTGATTTGTGCGCTAAACTGAAGCGTTTTGTAAACATAATCATTGCATCTTAAACTATGCACAAATCTGAAGTTTGTTCAGCTTCTTCTTCTACTTCTTCTTCTTCTTCATGTTATTGGACAGTGACAGGAGTCCGGCATTGAAACTTACCTTCTTGTCTGGCAGCTCAAAACTTGTCGCTGTACAAAACTGCAAATAGAAAGAGGCAGAAAACAATTTGTTAGTTAAACTTGAAATTATTTGCTTAACAAGTTTCTTAAAGAATAAGTAAATGAAAGAGAGAGAGAGAGAGAGAGAGAGCTGGAGAAGAAATAATAATATTACAAAATGTTCTATAGGTTCAAACTGAAACTGAATTGATTTTCCTACACTTAAAATAACATAAATAAATATTTGGTATTTCATCATCATCAGTTCATCGGCCTTTCTTTCGAATCGGCCTGTTAAGGATTACAGGCATTGACCAGCTGTAATGAATCCCCCCATCTTCTGGTAGTTCCAAAGTTTCACGCTTTAATCCCGTGTGAATCCCTCAAAAAAAAAAAAATAATAATAACAAAGTGTGGCTGCAACTTCAGATTGTTTGGCTTCTAAAATGCTTGGCACAAGTTGATCTTAAATATTAATCTATAATTCATCTCTCTGACCGCTAAGCTAACATCTCTTCCATGCCTCTGCTCTGCTCCCGCTTTCTACAACTGCAGCTAGTCGGGTAAATTGTGGTTGCATCTTTCAACGCTTCGCGTAAACAATGCGCCTTAATTATTAGTTATTCCCGAATCTGATCATAATAACAATCAGCTTTTGGGAAATGCACTTTGCTGTCCAAGATGCAGCTGGACAACGGGGGGGCGGGCAGACGGGAGACGGGAGACGGGCTGGAGAAAACGAGTTCTAATAACGATTTTGTTTTGGTAAGATATTTTTTTTAATTTAAGCTACTTTTCTTTTTCTTTTCTTTATTTTTGGAGGGGGGCTTGGGGGAAGATGAACAGCTGCCGTTGCAGCTTTGAATGCATATTTGAACTTATTTGATGGTCAGCTGTGAGCTGCCGGTTATTGTTGTTGTTGCTGCTGCTGTTGTTGCTGTTGCTGTTGCTGTTTGTTTTTGAGCATTTGGCCATGGCCAACAGCGGCAACGGCATTGTCATCATCATTAAGATCATTATGCCGTTGCTCGGTCGTCGCTTCATTCTGGTTTCCAGCGGTGGCAACAACATGTTCTTTGGGTAGTAACCCGCTACCCAAGCATACACGCCCCAGCACCGCAACCTTGCCACCGCCAAGCAGCTTGCTTTAACTGAAAAGTTGCTGCGTAACGGTATCTACTACTACTACTACTACTACTCGTAGCAGGCCTTCAGCTCTCTTTCAGCTCTCAGCTCGCGGTTCGTCTAATGGGTTATTGATATATGCACTGACTGGTTGAGAGAGAGAGAGAGAGAAAAAAACTCAAAAGAAGAACGAACACAAATGCTATGATGTGCCATGCCCCTGATGCACCGCCCCGTGTGCACTCGACTCATTTTTTTGAACTCGCTGAGTCGTCGAGTCATCATTCAATCGAGCGCAGCAGCAGCGAGTGGAAAGTGCAAAAAGAAATTGTTGCGCCGCATGTGGTCCCCAAAGATCGGGACATGCAGCAACGGATATATTTGCATGGCAAAAACATCACAGGCAGCAGCAACAACAACAACAGCAACAACAACAACAGCAACAGCAACAACAACAACAGCAACAACAGCAGCAACGGCAACAGCAGCAACAACATGCTGAGTAATTAAAGTAACAGCCACAACACAAAACAGCACAAACAATTAAAAGTGTGTGTGTGTGTGTGTGTGAGAGAGAGAGAGAGAGATAGAGCGATTACGAGTCAAAAAAAGACAAACAGAGCTGACGACACGAACATGACGTTCCTGGCTTAGAAGATGGAAGCAGCAGCAAAAAACTGAGGAGAAAAAAAGATATTTATGTATAAAAATGCGGTCCATAATCAACAATCAGTGGCAGCAACAACAACAGCAGCAACAACAACAACAACAGCTACAGCTACAGCGGCAGCGACAACAATAACAATAAGTGTTTGCTTTCTATTTGATTACTTGACCGAATTGCAAAACAAAAGACTTAAGACACAAACTTGGCCAACACAAGCTGGGCGGCATTTCCATTAAACTCTATGCAAATGTGCAACGCCTCGCTGAACTGCTATTGTGCTGCTGCTGCTGCTGCTGCTGCTGTGTGAATAACTAAAATCCAAAAAGAACGACGCCAGTTGCAGTTGCTCCAATTTCCACTGAAAATTCTATGGAGCGCATCAGATAACACACAAAGTGAGAGAGAGACAGGGCGAGGGAGAGGGAGAGGGAGGGAGAGAGCAGCATTCGCACACTCCAAAAACATACTTTACACTTTGCATGCGCCTCAAGTCTAATTAAACCTCAGACTCTGCGGCGCTGCTCATTAAAAGTGCGGCCAAGCAGCCCATGTCTGGGCGGTCAGCAACAATTGGGCACACACACACACACACACACACACACACACATACAGCTGCGCTAAGAAGTCTGTTTGGACCCTCGGCTTGGTTTGGCCACGTCAAGTGCAATGATATCATTTACAGTCGTGTTGAAACCAAAAAAAAAAAAAAACAAAAAAAAGTAAATAAAAATAAAAGAAGAAGAAGCAGAGACACAACTTGAATTGACACTCGAAATGGGAACACTTTCACACATTTACTGTGGACAATGGGGCGTCAGGTGTAGAACTGGACTTGTTAATCCATTAAGACTCTTCTTCAGCTAGTTTCCGTTCAACAGCTCTTTTCGCATACAATAAATGGCTAACATTAGCCGTGTGTCACCTGGTTTCAATCAAAATGTGCCGAATTTGGCTCACCTGATTTTATTATTCAAATTCATTGAGCGATGAATGAATGGATGTTTACACAAAAAATGCTAAATAGCAGGAATATTACGATTTTAGAAACTTATGGCAATCAATATGCGAACAGATCGTAGCCAAACCTAGGTGAACAATGCCAGACCATTGTGTGAAGATCGCCAACTCGGGTCTCTCTATATAGTTAAGGCATTTAGTTCGGAGTTGTTACATTCCTTATAAAATGCCACACAATATTCGGTGCCAAAAGTGGGTAAGTTAATTGTGGGGAAGATATCCTATAACCGCCAATCTTATTCTGGAGATGCTCAGCACTCAAACTGGAAGCCCATATTTAAGCCACTAGCCAAGTTCTGGGAACTTGGCTTCCATTTACTTTGCTGTAATCTCAACTGGCTGCCCTTTTGTTAGCCAACATGCATTTGAAGAAGATTTCTTGTTCATCTGGTGTTTGGCTGGAGCGCGGAATAATTTGTTGGCCTAATTGGGAGCGCCGTTGAAAGTTGAGTCAGCCACAGCGATGCGACAATCAAATTCATAATGGGGCAACGCTAACAAAGGCAACAGCAGAAAATCTCTCATTTGGCTTACAGGGCGCAGGCAGACGTATCTGTGGCAATGAATAGAGCCAAGCGAGCGGTCAGTGGGGCGTGCTGTAAATGGAGAAAAAAACAACAAAAAAAAACAAAAAAAATAACCGTTGACTAGCACAGATTCCAGCTAAAACTCAGGCACTTCACCCCGAAAGAAAACGAAAATATTTCAGCTGGAACCAGACCAAAAACAAGATACAAAAAAAAAAAATAAATAAAAAAATATAATAAAAATAAATAAATAAATTAAACAACAAAATAAAAGTGCTTTCTCATAAGTTAAGCTATCATGGAATTCTGAATTGGAACAGGCAAAAAAAAAAAATGGCAACTAACTCATCATCGTTTCTAAGCGATTTGTGAGTGAGTACACTCATAGCACTCACTCCGCACTCACTCAGCACTCAACACTCAGTATCGCTGACCAGTTGAACAGACTCTTGAATTTGTCAGCGAGCGCTCATTTGAGTGTTGTTCATTCACATCAAGAGTTCTTATTTTTTTTTTTTTTTGGGAGCTATTTGCCACATTTATGTACTCATTTATCGCGTATTGTTTTTTTCTTCTTCTTCTTCTTATTTGGGTCTGATTGTGGTGCGAATCTAGTGTCGCAGCAGGTGCTGTATTTGTTGGCTTAATTTGTCCAGTGCTTCAACAGCTGCTTCGGCTGCTGAGGCATTTTTCTGAATGTGGGTCAGCGCCACAGCAACTCTAACAACTCCACCACCAACCAGCAACCACGACAACAACAACAACAACAGCAACAACAACAACAGCCGCAACAAAACTGTGCCACAGCGCATTCAGTTACAACTGCCGCAGCGAAGCGGCACAAAACCCGAAACGAAATGAGCCACCAAATGGCTAAGAAAACTGATGGCCGAAATGTGAGACAGGATGAACAAGCATCTTGTTGTTGTTGTTGTTGTTGTTGTTGTTGTTGTTGCTGCTGCTGTTAAGCTTTGCATGTTTCTTTTTATAGCATTGGTAGTAGTAGTGGTGGCAGTGGCAGTTGCCCGTGTGTGTAGGCTGCAGTCAAGTTCATAACCAGCTATGAAAACCTGCAGCATGCAACAACTGAGCACAACTTGCAACTGGTGCATAGAATTTTGCATATTTGCCGAGATTCTAACGAAAAAGATATAAATATAAATTTCCAAATTGAGAGATGGAAAAAAAAAGAAGAAGAAGAAAATCAGGAATCATCACACATGCCATATTTAGCAAACTCAATAAGCAATGCAAGTTGCAACAAATAATTGTTGCAAGAAGAAGAAAACCTATTCATAAATAATTATACATCATTCATATAATTAATCGTTGCAATTCATGTAAATGTATGAATAATATTTCAATTTATTGTTTTTATTGCTACCAGGAATAATATTAAAAATTGTAAGTTTCTCCCAGATCAGCTTTGTTCATAAAAGCAAAATTAATTTAACAAGTGGGTTTCTTAATTGAGAAAGAAAAACAAATAAATTTATGCTTAAAAATTGAGAGAGAAAAAAGCTGCTTAATTTCTAAATTATCGTCTTAACTACACAATTTCTCCCAATAAGTCAAGTTTAACTCTTCATCTCACGCAGCATAAAAAAGAAAATCTTCTCAGTTTTTCTAGCTTTTCACAAGTTTTCCCAAGCCGTGTTCGCTGATCTTTAATGTGTCACTCACATGTTTTAGAGGTTTTTAGCTGTATTTTTTCTTTTTTTTAGCTGTATTCTAATCTAATCAAAATCGATTTCATCAATTTCCGCTGCGGAACGTTGGCAACTTGATTGCCACCAAATGAAGTGAAATACATTGAAAAGTGGGCCAAGTAGAAAAAAGCTTTTAGCGCTTAACGTTTAGTTGAAGTTGTTTGCTGTTTTTTTGTTGCTGTTGTTGTTGTTGCTATTGGTTTTTTCTCATGTATTTTGGTTAGTGTTGCTGACTTTCTTAGCGCACGGCACAGCTCTGGCAGATTTGGGTCAGTTTTGTAGTTCTCCTCCCCTTTACACTACCCGGCTCCTCCCCCTTCCAGGCGCTAGCCAGACACGCATCTCGTTCAAGTGGCGCCGCCGCTGGCCAACAGAATGGACGACAGATAACGACAGAGAAATTTCATTCATTTGCTGCACTTACGTCTTGCCTGAGATGTGCCACCAAAAGGCTGACAGGGGAAGGAGGGTTGAGGAGATTGAGGAGCTAGCTTCAATTTGCCAGCTCTTTTTTTTTTTTTTGGCAACTTGTAATTAAATGTAATTCAAGCTAATGCAAATGCATTTCGTTTTAGAGTTGTTGTTGTTGCTGTTGCTGTTGCTGTGGCTGTTCTGCGGCAAGTCTAAATAATTTATATGAAGCATGCAACGCGTACCGTTCTGTGAATGTAATGTGAAACCGGGCGGCAGCTATCTTTTATGGCTGCCTCTATTTCTTTGCTTTTTACGATTCGATTATAAAACAACAAGTCATTTTTATTCAACATTATTACGTTATTTCCGGGGCTACGCAACATTAAACAACATTAACAACAAGAACAAATAAAAAAAAAAAACAAAAAAAAAACAATAAACTTTAATTTCAACAAAGTCAACTCGCATTTTTTGGCTTCTGTGCCCGCTTCGAGATGTGCCCACTTGGGTGTGTGCTTGAATGTATGTACATGTGTGTGTGTGTGTGTGTGTGTGCTTAAGAAGCTATTAAAACAGACGCCGGCCTGAATGGGCCCTGTGGGTAGGTGCAGTGTGTTGGGGCAGCTAGTTACTTCTTTGGGGGCTGCTGCTCCGCATTGAAGTTATTTTTGCTGCCTGCTCTTTTTTACACACAATTTATAATTATATATATATATGTGTATATATATATATATATATATATAAATATATATATTTATATATATTTTTTTAATGCGTTTCTCATGCTCTCGGCCCGTTGCTTTTTGCTGTTGTTTGTCACCGAGTCAGTGTGTTTTATTGTGTCTGTGTGTGTGTGTGTGTGTGTGTGTGTCTCTTTCTTTTACACTAAATGCTTTCCTAATGAATTGGGTGACCAGCAACGACAACGCTGGCGACGATGGCGGCCTGGTAATAACGGTTAATTGCGTTAATGACTTTAACAGAAAATATAAAGCGCAAGCATTAAAATAATAAAAAAAAAGTAAAGTAGCTAAAGTAGACAAAAAGAAAGAGCATTAAATGTGTCATTATATCTGTGTGTGTAAGAGAGAAAGAGAGAGCGTGTCCAGCTGGGTGGCTATTGTGTTTGGGGGTTGGGGTTGTGTTTGTGTTTGGGTTGGGGTTGGGGTCTGCTCGCCTGCATTTTCCAATGAATTGAAAATGTCGCAAGTTGTGCAAAGTCAAAGTCGTCTGCGGGCTCTGACAGCATGTCAATGTTCAACTCATCCTACCAAATTAACACACACACACATACACAACACACACAGACACACACACATACAATTTGCACTCATTCCTGTATCGTATGCAAGGCATCGGGCGAGTTCGTTGCCTAAGTCATTTGATTAGCGCCAACATTCGAAACAGAAGTGCAAACAATTTAAAGTTTACACGGAGCCTTTAATTTTTTAAATATTTAAAAAAAAATATATATATAAATGATTTTGTGAGCAACAAAATCATATATAATCTCTTTTAGCATAATTACAATCAAGAGCATTTCTTTTGGCTGCTTCATTATAAATGATATCGCATAAAAGCAACTCTTCTGATTTTAAATTATCGTTTGATATTCATTTGTTTTATGTATACTTATTTTTGATAATAACTTAATTATTTTTCAAATTTTTCCAATTGATAAAATTTATAATTTATCAGTCAGTTAGATTTTCATGTTTATTGTTTATGGTTGTATTATTTATACGTAAATATGATAATATTGTAAGCGACTTTGAATTCCAATTATTTTTTAAAACTGTTTGATTTTCAGATTTATTTATTTTATAACTGCTTGTTTTTCAGTTTTCTTCGATTATGTTAAATAGAAATTTGCATTTTATGCATCATATATTTAATTTTCTCATTTTCTTTGGTTCAACGGAAATTTGTTAAATTTTTGGAGCACTTCTTAAAAATATGGCATAGAAAAAAATTTATAAAAAAAATGTAGTTTTTGCAGCACTTTATATATATTTAGATCTCTTCACAAGTCAAGTCAAATATTTATTCCTTGCTTACCTTCGATATGTAAATTTATTGCACAATAAATTCTCAATTCTTCAATTAGAGTTTGTTCAGTTGAAGATGTTGTTTGAGACAAATTTGTTTTGCGTTTCGTTGGATTTGTTTTGCGAGAATCCTTTCGCGTATGTTTTTGATGATGGATGAACAACAAAAAAATGCTTGCACTTTCACACTTTGGACACTTTGTGGCGATGGGGGGGCTCTGTTGTTGTGAGCACAAGGAGGAGTCTTGTACTCGAATCCGAATGCCACCAAATGTTGCAAATGTTGCACACTTTCAAGTTCACTAGGAGCACACAAAGTTGTTCGCAAAAAAAAAAGAAGTTTATTGTAGTTTTTATGTCCACGCTGCTGTTAATGGTGGCGTTGCTGCTGCTGCTGCTGCTGATGCTGCTGATGCTGCTGCTGCTGCTGCTAATGCTGCTACTGCTGCTGACTCGACGACGGCGCTGTTAGCACTTCAATTGCATTACGCGCAATGGCTGGTGGGCCCACGAGTGCGCCACTTTTATGCTTTTCCAAGAGGTCTCCACACCGAAGAAGAACCAGCCGGGAGAGCGCACAAGAACAGCGGCAGAGAAAGCGGCGTCGCCGTTGTCTTCGACATCATCATCATCGGCGACGTCGTCGTCGTCGTCGTCGTCGTCGTCATCGTTGTAAGAAAGCCATGCACCGACGGCACAAGCAATGCAAACGCACGAAGCAAAAGCGAAGAAAAGCGCGAGCCCATTTCTACTTTACAAACACACACACACACACAGACACACACACACAGACACAAACACACACACACAGACACGGTCGAACGAGCGTTGCGCCTCTTCTGCAGAACAAGAAAGAGCCAAAATGCTGAGAGAACGGGAGAGAGAGCTCACTCTCCAAACTTACAACAACAACAACAGCGCACGCGCGCACACACACTCTCCTCTGTGGAGAGTTGGTCTCAGCGCGACCTGAAGCTTAACAGCGGCAGCGGCAGCAGCAGCAGCAGCAGCAGCAGCATTAACAGCAGCCTCTGATCGTAGCATTGAACTTGAACAACAGAGCGCCAACAGTTGGCTTGAGCTTGACTTTGACAGTCCCCCTCCCCCCATCCCCTTCCCCTACTGCTCGCACAGCATTCATTTACACGTTGAGACAACGAACAACAGCACCTGTTACAGCGCATCGATTTGCATGGCTACCGTTTTGGGGGCTTGGTGTATTAGCTTGGCTTGGATCGCTTGTAATCTTGTAATCTTGTAATCTGTTAGAGCCCTTGATCTACTATTGACTGATAGATGATAGACATGCTAATGAATTGTGCCCAGTCACTGCAGCAACTCTGGCACATGCTGCAATCAGTTCAGTTCAGTGGCTGAACAACCTCACGATCGATATGGGCGGCCACATTCGGAAAATGATGAAAATGTGTTGAGCAAATATGAATAGATTAGGTATTGAGTGCTCAATCTCTGGATTCCTAGCTGTACTCTTATATAAAGAAGAAAAACAAAACACAAACAAAAACAAAAAAACACTTTGTAAATGTTTTTCGAATGAAATTAGAATTTCAAGAATGGTTCTTCTCAGAAAAATCAGCTGCAATTGGCTGTTAGCTAGAAATTAGGGAGTACATATTTATTTTTCTTTAAGAGCAAATATTTTCTAAGCTTTGAATTAATCGATTAAGAAAGAAAGTAAGCTTTAAAATTAATTTTTAAAAGTTATCTTTGTTTTTCTAATTATTAAGACAGAGTTAATGTCTAATATAAGGTTTGTTTAATTAATTCATATATTTTTCTCACTTCTCAGTTATAAGTGGAATTATACATTTAAATATACTATAATTATATCAAATATCCATTTATTTAATCAGCCAAACCGCAACATCATTGAGCTATTAAAACTTGCAAACTTTTTATCTTTTCAAGTATTGTAGTCGTTGTGGGTTTTTTTTTAACAGTTTTATTTGGTTTTCTCGCAATTTATGCGAATAGAAAGTGGCTACAGCAAAGTTTGTTGATTTTACGCCAATTAAAGCAGAGGGTGACAAATTCTGCGGCCCTTACCTTAGAAATATGTTAACTAAAATGTGAAAAATGTAATAACAACAAAAAAAAACAAGTAGAAAAAAATATCAGCTAAAGCAGCGAGTATTTGCATTAAACATTAACGGAGTTGGCTGGCAACAAAATAAACTAGCTGGAAATCTAGAAAACAAACATTAAAGTAGCTGCCCGCTTGCTCAAACTGCGACTGCGACCGCGACTACTGAGTACTGAGTACTGAGTACGTAGAGTGGGGGGAGACGCTGGTAGGAGACTGCGGCTGCGACTGAGACGAGACAGCGGCTGCGACTGCTGCTGCGGCTGCGGCTGCGGCTGAGTAATGAGAATTTAGTCAAGTAAACTCTACGCAGTCGCAGGTCATTGCCATGCTGCTAACGGCGCTGTCTGCGCAAAATGTTAACAGTGGTCCTAACAGTGGCACTAACAGCGCAGCAAGCGCCGCAGCCTTGTAGAGTTGCCAGACACCCGTAAATCTAATCATAATTCATTAGAACGGGCATCAATTGAGCACCAGCACCAGCACCACCACACAGAACAACTCAGCACAGACCGCTGCTGGGCCTCCTCATCGTCTTGACATAACAGAAAATGAATTGCCATGGCTCAAGCTGGAGCCGACAACGATGACAAACACGAAGCCGGAACGAAAGATGAAAATGGAGATGACGATGGCGATGGCGATGGCGATGGCTATGGCTATGGCTATGGCTATGGCGATGGTAGTGGAGACTTGACTTGGAACTGCCCGAGTTGACTGCAAGCGACAATAATTAAGATTGGAACGAATGGCAGTTCGTTGCTGTCGCAGTTGTTGCTGTTTCTGCTGCTGCTGCTGCTGCTGCTGCTGCTGTCGCTGTCGCTGCTGAAACTGAAGCTGGAGCAGCAAACCGCCGCGAAAGCGTAAAAAAATCACTTAAAATAAGAAAATTACATTTGACGTTTTGGGTTCCGCATACTTAAAGTGCCGCTACTTAGTATACTGACAGTGTACTCCCCCACAACTCTACATTCACCTGCCCATCACCCCCGCCCGCCCGCCCTCACATACTTTAGCTATGTCTGTTCGATTTGACAGCTGCAGAAATGAAAAAAGCACCGTTGTTCTCTTTTGCAATTACTGCATATTGCAGCGAGCGCAGTTTTGTTTTTGTTTTTGTTTTTGTCTTTGTTTTTTTGGTTATGTCAGACTTGAGATGAGTTTTCTTTTATTTTCTACTGTTGGAAGAAATCATTTAATTCAAATTAGGATTTTCATGACAATCATAAAATATGTATGAGCAAATGTTGTCCACATCTTCAGTTGGTGTTCGTGTCACGCAGCCATCCCTAACCTTGCCCGTACCCGTGTCACGAACTGTGGCTAAGTCTATCTGTGAGCAAAACGTCTCCTTCTGGAATTTCCTCGCTTTCCAGGCAGCCAGCTATTATGACAATCTTAACTCACAGCTGACACAGCGCTTTTGTCCACAGATGTTTGTTGTTGCCTTTGATGTTGTCTGTTTGTTTGTTTGTTTGTTTGGATTTGTTCTAAATATTTGCAGCACGGCTTTGGTCATTTCTGAGACGGGACAGCCTTTCTTTTTTGCTCGGTTTTGGCGTGGTTCTGTTCTGTTTTGTTCTGTCTTTTTCTCAACTGCCTCAAAGCCGGCTTTTACTTTTTCAGATAACTATACTTGAGTTGGGTTCGGTTCGGTTCGGTACGGTTCGGTTTAGGTGGCCTCTGTTCCGGTCTTGTCCGTCAGCTGTGCCGGCCGACAGCAACGTTGCCACAAAACGTTGCACTGAGCATAACCTTTCACTTGCCTGGCCAAACAAACAGACTCATATATATGTATGTATGTATGTATGTATGTACATAGGTATGTACATATTTGTTTGTTTTGTGTTTGTGTGTTTATTTTGTGTTTGTTTTGTCTGTTGATTCGATTTGATTTCTCGTTAATTAGTTGTTATCATACATGCCAGTTAATCACAGACGGCACAGCCAGCCATTAACCGTTAACTTTCCAATGCGGCCAACAAGTTTTCGATTTGGCCAGCAAACAACAACCAAAACCCCAACGTTGCCTACCACCAATAGACCAAAAAGTTGGCCGGAAGTCGTCGAAACGATCTCTGATGATCCAAACAGATTCTAAACACGAGTTGTCGAGTAGATCGTCGCCGACGATCTGAATTTGTCTATAGCCAAATGGAATTCATAATGGCCAGGCCAGGCCAGGCAGGCAGTCAGACAGGCAGTCAGATACTACTTACCCAGCCAGACTTATTCCATTTGTCTCTAAATCTGACAAAGATCTGCAGACGGATACACAGGTATCAGAGGCAAGAATCACGTCTGACTGTCTGCCTGATGTGAAGTAACTTTCTGATGTGAAACAAACGGCTGCAAAAGAAACGAAAAACTTTACTTTTTTTATGGAAAGTTGAGTATTAATACATATCTATATATAGAGAGAGATTTATATATACATATGTTTACCATGGGATTCCTTCATGACTTCTTAACTGTTCGATTAAGTATCGACTTTAAGCAGAGGGTGTTTATCAGGTTGTTGCTGCAGGATTGAGGCCCGCACAGTAGCTGCCAGCTGCACTCGCCCCTAAGGTTCTGCCCCTCTTTTATTGTTTTCTTGTTTTGATGCTGGAGCGGAGGAGTGAAGCGGTAGCTGGGAAGCTCATTAGATGTTGTGGAGCTGCCAAAGTGCGGGTGCCTTTGGCTTTTTCTCAAGCCAAAACATATCAGCCGTTCGGCCGTCGCCATCTTCCATTAATTCTGTTGAGATTTGGATTCAAGGTGCCAGGTTGGCCAGGTTGGCCAGGCAACGGGTTGGCAGCGATTCGTTTGTCGTGTCGCTTTGCCAGCCCCAAACGTCAACGGCACAACGCCACAACGCGTCTAATTAGTGCCCTGATGCAGCCAACAAGATGCGACGGCGACGGCGACGGTGACGTCGACGTCGACACTCGAGTAGTCATTTATTAGGCAGAACTGATGCTGATTTGCTGGCTGATTGATGCGAAACACGCTGAACAGAGCTGTTTGGTGATTAGCGAGGATTGCCGTAGACCGTTAAGGACAGTAATCTTGGTTGGAGTTGGACCTGAACCTCAAACCTGAACCTGAACCTGAACATGAACCTGAACCTGAACCTGAAGCTGGACCTGTCCCTGAAGCTGGAGCTGCTGTTGGAGTTGGCAGGCGAGTCCATTTAGTCACTAATTAATTTTTCAACAATTCCTAGACATTCCTGGCATATATGTTAATAATTTTTGGCACCGTCTGTTGACAGCTAAAATGGGGTGTGCTTGCTAGGGGAGGGGGGCGGGTGTGTCAGTGGCAAGGGGCATTTGCATTCTGCCAATTCAAAAAATGCTGGCAGCCACACGAAGGCGAAATATTCGAAGTTGCGACGTTCAACATTCGCCGCAGCGACATCGACATGCGACGCGCACATCGATCATCATTTGCGGCACGAAAAAAGTGAAATGTTTGCAACAAGCTAACAGCAGGGGTTGGCGGAGGACGGAGTCGGTAGCTTGGTGTAGGCTGGGAGAGCCGAAGGGCAGTTGATTCCCCCCCTGCTGGAATTCTCATTTTCTCGCTGCTGATGCTGCCGCTGCTGCCGCTGCTGCTGCTGCTGCTGCTGCTGCTGCTGCTGCTGATAATGATGATGAACGTCTTCGTCTTCGTCTACGTCTACGTCTTGGTCGTGTCCATCGTAGCTGGGCATAAGAATTAAGCTGTAACTTTGCATTGAAATTAAATTTATAGCCTGGGCAGTAACTTGCCAGCAAGAAGACAAAATCAACAACAACAACAACAGCAGCAGCACCAACCACAGTCGCAACAGCCATTAGAAAAAAACAGCGAAATTGCAAGGAGAAAAAGAGTAGAAGAAGAAGAAGACGCAGACGAAGAAGAAGAAGAAACATAATAAACGAATCGCTCGAGACATTAACTCAAAGAGCTCTCGGAGCTATGGAGGACTGCATATTAAAGAGGGGGGTCGCTATTGCGGCGGGGCATGCGCCTCACGGGGGCGGTGCTGTTGGGGGAGTGGCACATGTGATCATGTCAGTCGTCAGACGTCGCATTCACATGTGAAAGTTGTACGAATATCACAAAAATGCTTCACTTAAAACACAAATATAAAAATAACCGACACATTAAAAGAAGTTGAAGTTGAAGAAGTTGAAGAAGAAGAAGAAGAAGTTGAAGAAGAAGAAGATGCAGATGGAGCTGGAGTTGGAGTCGGAGTTGGAGAAGAAGTTGAGTAAAATGCGCCTGTTGATGATTGCATGATCATCTCTAAAGATCATGTCATGTGCTGCTTGTTATTATGGATGGATAATAATGATGATGGCATTATCAGCCTGACCCAAATTTGCAGTTAGCTAGGTACATATATCTACTAGCCAGGTCATTAAACAATATTAGTCCCATTTAACGAGCATTTTGTTAAAATTATGCTATGGTTTTTTAAATAATTAAATTATGCTATCGTTAACAGTTCTACTTTAGCCCTTCAATTGTGATCCTTTAAGGGTCCCACTTAACCGAACAGCGTTGAACTCAACAGAGAACTAACTTCAATAATGGGCACAGTACTTGTACAAGATCCGTTTACTAAATATATATATATATAGTTATACTTAATATATATACTTATCAAACAAAGAGAGTGTTTGGCCATGTTAGCTTCGATCTCGTTTCGGTTTCACCTCGCTTTTTTGGCCAGGGCCGAGTTAACCTCTTTGGCCATTGTCCAGTGTAATTTGCATTATGTTCTAGTTTCCATTAATGTGTATATATTTGCCTTTTTGGATTTTCTATTTGCTTTTATTTTTTAACACAAAAAGCTAAATACAAAAACGAATTTGAAAATACAACAAAAACAACAATAATAAAAAGTAGGAAACATAAATGACTTTAAACTTCTACAAATAGTGCAAAGTTTGCTCGTCATTCTCGGACCGTTAGTTGGCCATATATAAGTGTATCTAAATAACATATTTGGGCTAGACGGGCCACAGCGGACGACGGACAACGGACGACGGACAGCGGGTAGAGGGTAGCGGGTAGCGGGGCAACTAAAGCGACCAGCGGAAGGGCAAACAAAAGACTTAGGCAACAAACGCGACGCGAAGTGAGGCGACGCGAGGCGAGGCGACGCGAGGCGAGGCGACGCGAGGCGATGAGATGCGACGGGTGCTCGAGGTTGCGGCATCTTTTGGAATAATTATCGCCTCTTTCCATATTGTTCTAACGTGAAAGTAAAAACCGTTAAGAATTAATAACTATACAAACTTTTTTGGCCAACAAATTTGCAGAATGCCCGCAACAACAAAGCCAAAGAGTGCAAAAAAAGGAAAGAAAAAACAAAAATAAAATGAGGAGGAAGCAAGGGGCAAGCAAGGGGGGGGGAAGGGGCAGCAAAACTTATAACAAAAAAAAAAAAAAAAACTTTTTCTTTTACTGGGTCAACTTTTTGCTGTTTGTCGCTGTTGTTGTCATTATTTCTAATTCTGCGGTTGCCTGTTATTTTATTATTATTTTTTCGACAACAACAACAGCAGCAGCAAAAGCAACAAAAACAACAAAAGCAACACAAAAGCAACAGTCAAAACGAATGAAAGAACTTTATTTGTTGTGTAAACGGCTGCTGGCCACGCATCATGCGAATCAAACTGCCATAAAAATAATAAAACCACTTTGTGATTTATTGCGATTATCAATATGAAAGTGATACACGACCCAGAGACCCACAGAGCCACACAGAGATCTGCTACACGACCCCGCCCACCTATCGAATCCAAATCGAATCGCCTCAAATCCAGCCAAAAATAATGCTTATTAATTTGCATAAGAATGGAGCAGCTGAGATTCAAATGTGGGGGAGGGGAATCTGGAACTGTGGGCGTTTTGCTGGCGTCATGAGTCAGTCGCTAATGAAGCTAATATCAAAAAGTGGTCCAAACCAAAATGATGAAAGCTAAAAGTAAATTTTTTCCTATTCCTCAACTGATTGATTGATCATCTGCCGAGTGTTTCCTACCTTGTTTCCATTTCAGTTCTTCTGGGAGGCCTGCGATGATCACCTAGTATTTATGTGGCAATAATTCGCATTAAGCTAATCAAGGAATTGTCACTAGTTTTATTTTGCAATTTGCTCATCAAGTGCTCATCCATCCATGAGGTGATCTGTCTGTCAGTCTGGTGGTCTGTTAGACTTTTAGTCTATCCAGTTAGTGGACAGTTGAATGTTGTCTGTTGGCCATCATTATCGCTTGTGAGCGGCCATTATCATTATCATTAGCATCAACATTAGCATTCGCTCAACAACAAAAGCGCGATGACAACAAAAACAACAACAACAACAACAATAACGATCACGACAACGGCGCAAAAAGAACTGTAAAGCTCAACAGATACAGATACAGATACAGCTAAATTTCAAGCCACAGATACAATTTCCATGAATGAACTCAACAAACGTTGACAGTTTCTTGTCAATTTTATTTTATTTTTATTTCTTTTTTTTAAGTTTTTTTTTTTTTTTTGCTAAGTTAATTTTACTTAATGAATAGAACGTTACTTTTACAAATATCTGCCACAAACATCTGGCAAACATAATCATTATTCACTTGCACATATCTTCCCAGAGTGACCTATTTTATAGGATATCATTACGGACAGTACCTAGTTCACTTGCCAAAGCAATGTGATTCAGACTTAAAATATACAAGTCGGTTGTCCCAAGCCGGACAAGTCTGGATCGTGCTTCAAGGACGCTGCTTGGCTATCGGATAGGATGGATATATCCGTATTCCGATAGTTGCGCATCAGGTTAAGCTCCGCACACCTTCCTATCGCACAAACTTCAGCTTGAAATATGCTAGTTTGCGTTCCTAGGGATTCATGATAAGATATCCGAGGGTCCACCACTCCTAGGACTGTACCCTGGTTGGTGAGTGATCCGTCGGTGTACCATTTTATGGTGTGAGGTTTCATAGGATGGATGTCATTTAGTGACGTCCATTCTTTTTTGCTACTCATATGAACTTTGAGATGACTAAGATAGAACAGTTGAAATTTGAATTATCCAAAGATAAACTTAAGTCGTGAATATCTCGATTTTTTATTCATTTATGCCGCAACCAGGGTTGTGCAACTGGATGTTTCTTATGATTTATCTTGAATTTACATCTCAAACTGTAAATCTTTCAAACTTCAATAGAAATAAAAAACTAATCGGCCAACTTTGTATTCCTTGTTTATAGATAATCAGCTGTTTCAGCTAATCCCGGCCAACTGATCAGCATTTAGTGTCTATTTAGCTGAAGGTCATTTGGCGTAGGCGTCGTTGCTCACTTGATCCCAATTCGAGGTGCACCAACTTGCACCACAACTACTTACTCCCACGTTCCGCTAGTAAAACCATATCAATTGCAATTCCCAAATAGCCATTTAGGCCAACATACAAAAAGATACATACATATATACATATATATTGTACAGAGATAAGATGGTAGAAAAAAACCAAAAGCAGTTTACTGACAGTTGACCAGGCAAACAATTGACCGATTTCCATGGCCTGCTCCTGCTAACAAAGACCGCTGATAAATGAATGAGAGACGTTGACCAACACCATAACCAACAGCAACAGCAACAGCAGCAGCAGCAACCACAGCAGCAACATCAGCAGCAGCAGCAGCAGCAGCAGCAACATTGCTCTTAGTGGTAGTCACTGACCTAGAATGCAGCATCAGCTTTTACTGTTGTCTCTGTGTTGCCCCTAACGTTGCCGTTGTTGCAAGCTGTCGCTGACTCGGCTGCTGCTGCTGCTGCTAGCTAGTGTTGTTGTTGTTGTTCTGGTTGTTGTTGTTGTTGTTCTGGTTGTTGTTGTTGTTCTATTCTGTGTTCTATTCGCTCTGTGTTATATATGTCGCCGCTTGCAGCGCTTTAAGTTGCTGATGCTGAGGCTGTTGCTGTTGCTGATGTTGAAGCTGTGGCGTTTGCGTTTGCGTTCCATGACTTTGGTTACCAATACCGTTTTGCTGGCAACTCCAGCGCCAACTTATTAGCATAATCTCAGCGTTTTCAGACCCACAGCTGGCGTCGCAGTCGCAGCTGGCAACACTCATTATACCTGGCTGCTGCTGCTGCCGCTGCTGCTGCTTGACAGCGGCTTTGGCTTTGGCTTTGGCAGTGGCAGTGGCAGTGGCACCTCATCATCGGCGGCATCAATTCGCCCGCTTGATGCATCGCCAGTCAGCGTGTGAAGCGAACTTGGCCAAATCCAAAGACGTCTACTAGCTGAAACAAGCTCTGGGCCTGTCTGTTGCTGCTGCTGCTGCTGCGGCTGCTGTGGTTGCTGCTGCTGCTGCTGTGGTTGCTGCTACTGCTGCTGCTGCTGTTGCATGTTTAGCATTCCACTGCAGATTCGAATTCAGATTCATTTCGTTTCGTTTGGTTTGGTTTCGGTTTTGGTTTTGGTTTGGGGCTCTTAAGCCAGAAATTAGAAGATACCCAACTCGGCCTCTGCCTCTGCCTCTGCCTCCGTCTCTGCCTCTGTCTCTGCCTCCGTCTCTGCCTCCGTCTTTGCCTCTGTCATTGCTATTCCTATTCCTATTTATGTTCCTTCTGTATTGGCATAATTTCTGGCTTTTATGCTCTCTGCCAGCTTGCATGTGTATGTGTGTATGTGTGTGTGTGTGTGTGTGTGTGTGTGTGTGTGTGTGTGTCTGTTTATGTTTATGCTTGTGTGCCATAACGGCACTTATAACCTTTTCATTAGCTTTTTAATTTGGCTTCCAGCTCAGCTCAGCTCAGTTCACTTCTCCTTTCCCTTCCCTTTGCCCCTTTCCCTTCCCCTACTCCTATCTATCCCAGAGCAGCTCCCCTTTACTCATTCAGTCCGAACAACCGTCGCACGCCATTTATTCGCATAATTTTCGGTTAGTAACATTTTTATGCATCACTCCATAGATTTGTTTTGGCCTTCGTTCTTTTTGTGGCTGGGAGTTGTCAGTTAACATTCGACTTTGTTACTTTACCTGGCTGCTCTCGCAGTCTCAACTGTCTCTTCTTGGCCATGTTCAGTCAGCTAATATTGATTGAGCGGTTCGTTGCCTGTTTTTGCTAGTATTTTTTCGTTTTCTATTTGCCAATTCAAATAGTTCTCGATTGAGTTCAGTGCTTTTTCGTAAAGTGCTCGCCGATAGTTGAACTCATTTCAGTCAATGCAGGTAAATATTGAAAATAGATACTAAATTGCTAATTGGAAATTTGTGTTATTGTTATATATATGTGTTGACATATATTGATAGAATTATTAAAAAATATAAACAAATTGATATTTACTGGTCAACGCAATGGAAAAGTATTAATGAAATTACCAAAACACAAAAAACGAATTAAAAAGTAATCACTTAAAATTCAAAAGTGAATATTGTAATTATTCTTGGAGTAACCAGCATTGAATCCGAACCAGATAAGCAGTCACTCATCCGACTTATCATGGATCCCTCTGGGTGGCTACCATGTTCTCCCTAACCTATAGAGACACTATTAAAAAATGCACCCGATTGTTTTTTATTGAATATAAACAGATTAAATAAATTGATTTTCTGATATTGCTTAAGTAGATTTGATTGATTAAGTTAAGCCTGTTGTGAGCTCTTATGACATCATTTAATAAATAAAAAATGAAAACAATTTCTTTCATAGAATAATGAGTTTTCCACTGGTAAAATGCATTTCATGTTTAGTTTCTCTCGCGGCATGGACCTGGTTACATTTGAAGATCTGTAAGTACATGGCTTATTAAACTGCTGACCAGTTAGACGCTGGTCTGCCTGGGTGATCTCAATCATTCAACTTCACAAAGAGCCGACAGACCGAGCCGAATATTCAGAGAGAGAGAGAGGTAGAGAGAGAGAGAGAGATAGAGAAGAAAACTAAAGAAGATTTCACTGGTCAACGAAATTGAAAACGAAATTAATTTCACAATTATAGCAATTAAACGCAAAATAAATTGTGTTTTAAGATGCAGTCAACAACAATACAATGGCCAAGCTTGCCGCCCCCACCGAACCCCCGTCTTCGCCCTGTTCCAACTTAGACCAACACAGCTGCCCCTCCAGCGAAGCGGGGCACAGACGCACAGAATATGATAAAAGCGGAAAACAAGTAATGATCTACGCACTTTTCATTACCCGTGTCCGACCTTCGTCGTCGACGTTGTCGCCGTTGTCGCCGCCGTCTGTCCGTCTGTCCGCTTGTCCCCTAACCCGTCCCCAGTGAATGTCATCTCTATTAAAATCCGAAAGTCGTCGTTTGACGTCTGATTAGCTAGACGACAGAGCTTGCAACGCTCTGCGGCAAATCAATTCAACTTGGCATCTTTCAATTAAATTCATTCTGTTTTTTCATAAAGTGATATTATTCTTGTTAAAGAGAGAAAATTCTTTCATTCTTTCTTTGTTCTTCTGTCTTTTATTTATGGTTCTTCTTGACCATTTTAAATGTTCCTATTATATTTATTCATCATTCATTACTACAGATCCTGCACTTTATTCAATTTCTATTTTATTTTTGTATTTAATATATTATAATACTTCTCAGTTTCAATTTTATGTTGATTGAAAGAGTATCCAAGCATCGATGTGCGTGGTTCGAAAAGATTGGTTTCCATGTCTCTTGAACACGTTGACTGGCTTTTCATGTGGCGCATTGTAGACGTTGTGGCATTGAGGCAAAAATTTCACTTCAAAGAAAGGGCACAAATGTCGGCGCAACCGCGCTTCCGTCTATCTTGGCAAACATGGCTGAACCAAACTCAACTCAAATGAACTGAACTGAACTGAACTGAACCAAACCGTACCGAACCGAACCGAGAAATAAAAACAAAAAACTGGGCGGAAGATTGTCGCTCTGTGTTTCTATTATTTAGTTAGACGAAGAGCGACTTTTATTTTTATACATTGCCTTTCTTTCGTCTCGTTTCGTTTCGTTTTTACAATTTTCGTGTTAAGTTGATTTTATTTTAATGTTTTTAACCGCTGCACCGCTGTCCACAAGTAGCCAACATAACCAGACGCATTTTTCTGGCCACATTGTTTGGGCCACGGCAGTGAGTTGACGTTGACGTTGACTCGTAAAGCTGGGATCTTTTGGGTCTGCACGTGTCGCACGTCTGCTTTCTTGTCATGGTCAACGCCACTCATTGAATCTAATGGGTTTTACTTTCATTACAATCTTTGACAAATGTCTGTCCAGAGGCAGTTGTCACCACTGAACCAATGGAACGAACATTCGTTGATTTCACTCGTGAAACAATTTACACAACTCAAATTAAATGTGTGTGTGTCTTGGGCTTGTCTTGTTTTGTCTTGTTTTTTATTGTTTTTTATTGTTTTTTATTGTCTATTCTTGTGTTGTGTGGGAGCCCATAAATCTGAGCATATCATTGCCCCTGCAATTTGTGGTTGCAAGTCGAAAGAGTTTCTGCAACCATTTTTAATTGATGTGAGCCAGAATACAAATCAATGTTTTATAGCATTTAAATAGGTTAATTAATGTTTAAATAAAATTGCTACATAAATAAAAGAACAAATTCCGAAAAATATATGTTTTATATGGAAATAATATAATATCTACTACAAAAGTCTATAATGCAGTTATTCCACGTGAATTTGGAAGCATTTCAAAGATCGATAGCATTTCGATAGTTATAATTTATTACCACCTTTCTACCATCTAAAATCTAAAAATATATGTTTTTAATTTTTACCAACTCCTGCTTTTTATCAGCTAGTTAGGAAAAAAATATAATTTCTACTACAAAAGTCTATAACTGTTGTTTAATGCAGTTATTCCAAATGAATGTGGCGGCATTTCAAAGATCGATAGCATTTCGATAGATATAATTTATTACCACCTTTCTACCATCTAAAATCAGTTGACAATCTTCTATAAATCTTCTTCTTCAGCAACAAAAACTAAAGATATTAATTGGAAATTCTTAGCATTCCTTTTATGTATATGAACTGAAAAATGTATGCATCGTTGATTATGCATTTCAATGGAGTCAATCGACTTATGAATACCCCTTGTATTCGATTTATTCGATGGATGCAGGTGCCTAATAAAAACCTCACGAAACAGCCACAGCTCTTTTGGCCCGTAATCTGGTTCGACGGGTGAAAGTGGTAAGCCGAAAACAAATGACATCGGATACGGATCGGATTTGGATTCGGTTTCGGTTGCGGCATTTGGACTGTCTGCTCCGCAAAACAACAGGTTGTTGTGCAGTTTAGAAGAAATAGTTGTGATGCCATTGTTTAAAAGCCGATGTGTCCAAGTCCAAGGGATATGTAAAAAAGGAATATGTAAATTTAAATTTATATATAGAAAATCTTTTAAAGAATTCCTTAAGTTACTTGATTTATTTTTACACGTACGCATTTGAATAACAATGATTTATATCGGATATGTTTTAGGCATTTATATTTACAGAAAACTAGTTGCATCGTTTATAGATGAATACCCTTAAATGCCCTCAATCTGGAACGAGGCCATACAAATTGAGACATTATGCAAATGATGGAAATGATGGAGCAGCTAATAGAACCACTCTTTAGGGCCACTTAGTTAACCCATCGCCCATTCTCCCTGCTCCCTTCACAGATATGCAATCCATGGGGTTATCTTTGAATTTAGAATGCCAAAAGATTCGGTGTTGTTTATGATTCAAATTGCAATTGTAATTTAAGTATTGTTATTAATTCTGATTCTGATTCTCTATTTTTGGTTTGGGTTTTGCTGTTTCAGTTCTTTGGCTCGGGTGGCATGTAATGCGCTCTAAGTAATCGTAATGGCTGCGGACACCATCTGTGGCACCGGATATGCGGCAAGAGAGACAAAACAAAACAATAAATTTAACGTGGCGGCTGCGGCTGCGGCGGCGGCGGCGGCTGCGCAGTCAAGAAAGTGAGAACAGTTATGTAGTGTAACTGATGCCGTTAGATAGCATTTTCCACATACAGCAGCTAGAACAAAAGACCAAGTCCCAAACGCACGGCAACAAAATAATAGAGACCCAGACGTGGATGAAGACACCAAAAGCCAAACGAAGCAAAACGCTAAACAAAAAAAAATGAAAATAAAAAAAAAAAAACAAAAACTTAAAAAAACAACAAAAAAATACAAAACAAAACAAGAGCCCTAAAACCAACTGAAAATGTCCAGCATTGTGGGGCCTGGCGAAAAACTTTCTTCGGTAATAACGAAAATAAAAAGCAATAGCGATAGATAAAAAAAAAAAAATAAAACAACAACAGTAAAAAAGGAAAATAGAAAACACCAAAATGATTCTAAATGCATTTGTCGCCGGCGGCGGGCTCAGGCATCTTTGACTTGGACCTGGCTGGAAAAGGCTGTGAAAAAATTTGTTCGATTTTCGTATCGATTTATTCCACAGCTCGATTGATGGCTGTGGGGCTCACGTTTCCTAGTGATTTCTGATTTGTATACCCTATATAAACCGATGTTTTGGAATGCTGCCAAAAACGATATGCAACCAATTCAAACTTTTGCTTTGATTTTCACCAAAATGTATCTTGTTAAAATTTCACAGCTATCGTATCAAGGGAGTATCGTAGGGAGTGAGTCGAGTGGAAGAGGAGCAGCCCAACTAGAGGGTATCCGTTAGTCGTTTACTGAGATCGACACCATTTTTACTCTACGTTGTTCACACATTTGCAAACATTTTCCTAACACCGCACAAAATGGGCACAACCTGAGCCTGTGACCAACTTTGAGCCGGGATGTGAGCCAGAGCCCACAGCTGGAGTCGGAGCCAGATCATCTGCCTCTTGAGGGAAGAAAGTGATTTCTGGTAATTGGCGGCTGACAAGCGGTCGGTCAGTGAAAGACACCGTTGGCGCGGACACGAACTCAATAAACAATTTTGTCTTATTATTTTCTCAATTTGCTTGGAAGCTGTCTATTGGAACCATTCTAAGCGCCAGTCAAATGCAATGGGTTAGACGACGACGACGATGACGACGACGACGAAAATGTAACAGCAATTGTAACTGCAACTGCAACTGCAACTGCAACTGATATTGTTGCACTGCAAGTGGTGCTACTGTAATACGCAGCCAGTCGGAGATAAAAGTCGTCATTTGTTGGGGCTTTCGGGCATTTGATTTATGAACTGTAGAAGCGGAACCAGCAGCCAAGCGAGCAAATGCATGGAACGTGCTGTGACAATTGACAGTTAAATGCGTTTTGTTCAGTTAGGAATCATAAAAAGAAGAAGAAAACGACCAAGAAGAGAAAAACAAAGATTAAGTTAGAATATTGTAGTCGAGAGCGCTCGACTATAAGATACCCTGAACGCAGGTCTTTACCCAAAACTAAGTCACCTCTTTCGAAATTCATATTTAAATTATAAATTAAATGTGAATACACTCACTAAGTGTGTGTTTGTATGCGTGAATGTGTGTATATATGTGTGTATATATTTAAAATTGCTATCGGTTATCGTTTTTCGTACATATCTCGAAAACTCAGAAAGTTATGCGAAATGTGCGAACTTTAAATACAAATTAAATGTCTCTGATTGTTGTCAAGTCTTTGACAACTTATTTAAACTCTGTTTACCGATTGTCAGTGGGTTCAGGTCATACAAAGAAAAAGAATAAGTCGTACCCCTAGCTGTAGAAGTAGTAGTAGTAGTAAACAAAGATCTGGAATTGACGTTATGATGTCATCAAGTGCCAGAACTAACTCCTATATGAGTAAGTATAGAGTACTACCTACTGGGAGTGCTTTAAGTATCTGAAGACTGCCATCAGCTATGGCAAACATTCTGTGGCAATTTTCGTAGGCCTTGACTCGAAACCAAGCGATCTGTGATTAAGCACAATAAAAAAAACAATAACAAAAACAATAACAAAAACAATAACAACCATCGCAAAGACATTGACATCGAATACACTTATCTAGCTGCGAAGCATGAAGATGAACATTCCACATATCCACCCACATACATATACTCTGTTTTTGTAGTTGGCTCAGATTTGTATGTGTTCATTAACTGTTAGAGTTAACAAACTAAATCGGAGCGACAAAGCTGTGCCTGTTGCTGTTGCCGTACCTCTGTTCGTATTAGCCAAAGCAAGGTTCTGGAACCAATTCCAGTGCTCAGCCGATCAAATCTAAAGACAATCAGGCACTATTGTTTAAGCCAGGTACTTGTTATGAGCTGCCAAACATGACAACTGTTATTAGATATGTTAAATAAATGTGCCACTCATTAAACTACAACATGTCAACCAAAGCTGCAACTGGCAACTGGTCCGATGAGTGACCTATCCAATCCCACACATTTATTTTGATATTTATGATAATCACATTTCATAAAATGATATCAAAGTACTATTCAAATCAGTTTCAATCGACTTCCTTCTTAACGAGTTGAAGTAGATTCAATTCAAGTCCAGAAACAAACCAAGTTTAGACTGTAAATTGACAAAAGATCTTGGAAGGAGAATTAGGAAAATGTAATGCAATTAAATACAGGTTATATTTGCATTGCCCGAATTGGTAATAGCCAAAAGAAGAGTTGAGTTCCTTGGGATCAGTACAAAATGCAGACGGTCGGTCGGCTTCATCAATCATGCAGTTGCTGGGCTAAAAGAGGGGGGGGGGGGGGGCGGGGCATGCTTAAGGTGCATTAAGGGAAGTGTGGCAGCAGAGTCAGAATCATTAAGCATTGTCAAGTCATCAAAATGGGTTAGTTCCTGCAATTTGTACATATTCGAATACAGTCAAATGCACCGCTTGGGGCACCGCCAGGCTGTGGTCGACTTGCAACAGCAGGCTGGCTGGACGGTTGCCTGATTGCCAGCTTTGCCAGCTTGCCAGGTTGCCAGCTTGCTTGGTTCTCTGGTAACCAAATATGGTAAATGTCTGCGACACCTTTTGCAGCAAATGCAGCAACTGCAGCAAATGCAGCAACTGCAGCAAATGCAGCAACTGCAGCAGCGGCCGCAGCATTTGCTGTGCAACTATGCCAATGCAACATTTGGCATTGTCTGCGAAATCGACACCACTCTGGCATCACCACCACTGACACAGTTATGTGCAACAAAAGATGCGCGCTGCCCCGGCGTTTGTCCACAGCCTGGATGTGCCTCACACAACAAACGCGGCGCAAAGGTTTGCGGCTAACACGCAACTGGGTCAGCAACGTTGCTGCCGTCATTACATCAATGCCCGATTTGAAGCTACACTGAGAGAAAAAAACAATCAATCTTTGCTCAACTTATCTAATCTTAACTTATCTTTCGAAAAAGTTCAAAATTAAAATTCATTTATGAAATTTATTTCACAAAACATTGTAAAGAAAACACAAAATTTAATGGATTGAATTTTTTGTTTATAAAAAATGGTTTCGTATATTTAAAAAAACATTTCGAGAGAGAAGAAAAATTTTAAATATTAATTGAATTTTTTTTTATTTTTTGATAATATATTTTTGATATATATTTTGATTTGGATTTTGAAACGAGAGAAGAAAAACTTGCTGATTCACATTAATTTTAATTTCAATGCGAATTCTTTTTTTATGAGTGTAGGCAAATATGCATGTGTGTGTGTTTTTAGTGAGTGTTAGTTGATTGTTATTGTTGCTGTTGTTGTTGTTGTTGCTGATGCCTTAGCATCAATACGCGTGAACGAGTGTCACATTTGCCTCGCGGAACTGGAGCAAATGTGCGCGCGAGGGCTGCCAACAGTCAACCTGCCTGCCTTCCAACCAGCCTAAGCACCACCCCTCCCCGCCCCGCCCGCCCCACCACACCACACCACACCACACCGGCTTTTACCCCACTAAGCAAAACTCGGCTCCAGCTTTACTTGGCCAACTTCATGACCGTCTCCATTTGCTCTTATTATGCGCGCGCTCTCGCATTATAACGGTTCGCAATTACCATTCACCGCTACCAATGCAAAGCGCGCCCCGTTGCCGCTAATGTGGTTGCTTGCCATCACCGCCTTCCGCCATCAGCTGCTTGCCCCACACCCCGCTGCCTGCCTGCCTCTGCCTGCCTCTGACTGCTGCCTGCTGCATAATTAGTCATTTTCCTGGAGCGCCTCCCGCGCCATTGTTGTCGCCGTTTGTCGTTGCTCTCGTTTTGATATTGTAGTTATTCTGTATCTATATCTGTGTGCAGCTCGCTGTGCTTTGTTTTCCAAGCTCACTTCTAATGGGCCGCACTCTTCACACGCCCCCACTGGAGGCACCAAGACTGAAGCAAGACTTTAGCATCTTCAACCGCAACTACAGTTGGAGGAGTCAATTGGCTCAATTGCAGTCTTCAAGCGTGACAGAAATGGAGCACAACAACAATCAAATGACATAAGCCCAGGCCATAGACAAAGATCGCACTAGTAGTCACTCAGAGAGAGAGAGAGAGTGAGAGAGAGAGAGCGTGTGAGAGAGAGAGAGAGATTAACGAATTGTGATTGTGTTGTTGATGCGCCAATTTGTTGCCCATCTCTGATGAAATCATTCTAAATAGTTAGTTAGTTAGTTGGAGGTAAATGTTTCCTTATGCAACAAACCAAGTCACAGGTTCTACTACTACTTTGCAACTCGGAGCCAGTTGGAGCACTTTGTGTGAGTGCTCGGTGAACCGTTAACTGCTTCACTCGTGCATCATTCATGATGAGACTTATACAGACATTATATTATGCACCAGAACTTCGTCGAACACGCAAACCCACGACCTACATATGAATGACTATATATATATCTACAGATATAAATATATATATATATATATATATATGTATGTACACATGATTGTAGCATAACATAACAACAAACACATGGCAAATACTTAATACCACAAGCACTTAAAAAAACAATCTTATCATTATGAGCGAGCACCACTGATAGCTAAAATAAATAACTGTAAATAGGTGATCCACTTACTTTTATTCCCATACTTTTTTAAGGCAACACTCAAGATTTTTATACTATAAACAATTTCTTTCATAAATCATAAATCCAATTTAAACTTATAATTAATAACAAAAAAAATAATAAATGATTCTAAATAATAATGATTCAATTTTGTTTAATTTAAATACTTTAAAATAAAAAACAATCCAAAAAAAAACAATTTAAAAATTAATTAAATATATATTAATAATATTTGTATTCATTATCCGAGAATTGGAGTGGTTGCAACTTTGATGAACTTCTCAATGATTTGCATTGGTTGCAAGTCTCCTAAATGCGGATATGAAATAAGATTGAAATATGTGCGATGAGTACACGAGGTGCTTGAAGCTATGTGCACTTGGCTGGTGCTTTGGAAATCATGTTGGACACTCGAGCATGGACGAAGCTGGTGCCACTTGAGTGGCACATACATAAAACGATCTGCGGTTCCATTTTCGCCATAGATTCCAATACGAATGATGGAGCAAGAGCAGGTGGGTGCAGCAACAGCAGGAGATATGCTTAGTGTCAGACGTGCTGTGGTTCCCATCCACATCCACATCCACATCCCATCCCATTGCATCCTATACTATCCTAAACCATTCAATTCCATGGCATGGCAGCCCATCTCTTAGCCCATTTCCATCCAAGTTGATCTGCTGCATATTTGCTCGTCCGCATTTCTAGTCTCTTTTGCTCATTTGTCGCTTCGCTGATGTTCGCTGACAGGCGGTGAGCATTGCGATTCCGACTGCGATTCTGCTCACACTTGAATCAGTGCATCAATCAGTCAGTCACTCAGTCAGTCACTCAGTCAGTCAGTCAGTCAGTCAGTCGCTCGCTCAGACTGCACTCCCGAGGCTTTTAGTGTCTGCATTCATAGTTACAAGACTTCTTCTTTTTTTCTGGCTTCATTTGCAAACGATCGAATCTTGAGCAGCTCTATCGACCAGACACGCCAGCAGAATACGCGTGAATGTTCTCAAAGATCTACATAGATTAACACAGTCCCGGCTCAAGTCCACTCCCAGCCAGCAGCTATGTAGATGGACTGTGGATGGTCGTGATGATGCGGGTGCATGCGGTGGTCCAAGCCGATGCCAAAACATTCCTAGATACTCTGCGGGCAACAATAGCCGAAGGCGGGGCGTGTAAGTAACTAACAACCCAAAACCCAACACGACCCCTTCATACCCTAGAAATAATCTTGATTTTTAAACAGATAAAAAACAAATATCAATCATAGAAAATTTACTAGAAGTTAATAGCTGAATTCCAATGGCCAACATCAATGCCATCGAGCTTAATCTATGTTAATCGTTAACATGTGAATGACAAATCCTAAAAAAAAAAAAAATCAAAGATTTGCACACATTCATTTATAGTAGAATATGTACATACCTGTGTGGAATTAACGTCATTCAATACATTCTCACATTGACAACGTTAACATGTGAGTGACAATTTAACAAACGCTTCCATTCCTACACATTCGTTGAGAGCTGACACATTGATTTATGGGAGAAATGCACATGTGGTAGCAAAAGGCATTCAACACACATTCTCTAAATGGTAACGTAAACATGTGAATGATAGATTACCAAACATTTGAAAAAATAAACGTTCGATTCGCAGCAAATGAGAAAACCATCAAAATATGCATTTCCTTGTAGGATTACTCCAGCTGTTTTTATAGATATTAAGTGTTCTGTCTCTTTGATTTATGTCCTCCCAAAATCATATTTCAGTTATGCTTAAACCGAATCTTCATGGAACCGAATCGTTGGTTTTTCTAATCGTTAACGAATTCCTCATCTTAATGGAGGTATTTATCACTTTCTTCTCTCCTTTAGTATACAAAAAAGAAAAACCCATCAAGTTTCCTTGCTTTTTTCTGTATTTTTTTTTTATTATTTATATTAAATTGTTGTTATATGCGGCGTTAACACCTGGACAGCGCCTGGGCAGATTCCATCAGCAAGCTCATCAATTTTAAAACTTAAAACTATACGAAGAAATTGCAAAATGGGTGTTTGGACTGCTGCTGATGATGAAGATGAAGATGATGATGGAGATGTTTGTTGTTGCTGTTCCTATTGCTGTTGATGTTGCTGTTGCTGTTGATGTTGCTGTTGCTGCTGATGTTGTTGGTAATGGAATTGGCGAAATTGGCAAAGTAAAATCTGGGCATTATACCACCAGCGCCCAGTTTAGTGCAGCAGCAGCGACCCGTTTATTCGCTGAATTTGTACCCCAATCTCCCCCCTCTCAAGCTGTTACCCCATCACACCCCGATTTTCCACTCACCCTTTTTCATTTGATGCCCCTGACCACCCTACCTACGTTGGGGGAACATTCTGTTGCTGTTGCTGTTGCTGTTGCTTGGCTCATTTAGTTGCCAGTTTAGCTGCAGAGTGGCTGTTGCTTGTCTGTCACTTAGCTGGCAGCGAGGCTTTTGATGCCACTATATAATTTTTGGCCTAATGAAGCATAAAATGGCAACAACAACAGCAGCAACAACATCGGCTGCAACTGCAACATCATCATCATCATGAGCATCATTCTGAGTGGCTCATTGTCATTGCCAGCAACTAACTGCGTTGCAAGTAAATTCTTTAACCAGTTGCTAGTTGCCAGTTGCCAGTTGCCAGTTGGCTGTTTGTGAAAGTCGAAAACCGCAGATCAAGTTGGCTGGGCAATCGTGTTTACCCTAGAGTAGGAGTCACTAGACATAGCCATTGCGCCTGCAGGTTGGGTGACAAAAGGGGGTACGGGGTTAGAGCGGGGGTGTGGGGTTTGTGGGGTTCTGTGGGGTTTTGTGGGATTGGGGGTTGGGTAGGGAAATGGCAGAGACGATGTGACGTTGCGGCTTCACTGGTTAACTGGCATTTGCAGACGGACCGCGTCTCTGGCGTACTTGAATTTCGATTCCCATAATTTTGCAAATTATGCAGAAACATTCACGCACACACACACAAAACGGACACACACAGACACACACACACACACACACACACACATAGGCACATACACATAGACAAGTCGTAGAAACCTGGCCCAAGACATGGCTAAACGCAACAGATTGCGGTCTCTGTGAGAGGCCCAGGAAATGGACATTGACGACATCACAAGACGACGGCGGCAGCTACATCTCTGACTAGCATGTAGGAGAGAGAGAAAACCTGACCATGTCGACCCATAAAAATGCTCGTTATGCCAACAACAACAATGGCAAACAAAAGAAATTGCATTTTGTGGCATTTGGGCATCCTTCATCAAAGTCAGTTGAGCGCAGTCATCATAAATATATATACAATATATATATATATATATATATATATAATCATCATCATAATCTGCTGCTGCTGCTTGGAAATCATTATATTCTGTTCGCGATCAGAGCTAAGGCATATAGGGTTGGCCGTTCCGGAACGGGAAAAATTATTATTTAGTCTAAGTAGGACTTCCCATAATGTATAATATATCAAGTTTAAATTCTTAAAAGTCCAGTACGAAAAATTACAAATTATTGATTTAAATACACCAGATTTGAAATTTAGTACATTCCCTAGATATATACATATATAGCGTCATATCGGTACAGAAGATCCTAGAAAAATGTTCCTCAATAAAGAGAGAAATTTCAGTAGTGGAAGCTACTATAATCTGTATCCAAGCAGATTAATTCAACATCATATGAAAATCAGCTGAATGTACAGGGTATCTGGCAGTCGTTAACTGCACACATTCTAAGATTCGATTGTGAGTGGCAGCACTTGTTGTTACTGTCGTTTCTGACCTTCTTAGTTTCATTATATTTTTCTTGTTGTTTATTTTTTTTGAGGCAGTGCCATTTGAGTTGAGCTTGTCAAAGTGCCAACACTTTTGAACTTGGCCTTGAACTTGGCCCAAAAGGAATCATCCCTGGCTCCTCAGTCAACATGAACATGAACATCAACATCATTCCCAGCTCCATCTCCAGCTCCATCTCCATTGCCCATTGCCCATCATCATCATCATCAACAGTGATGTTTGCTGGACTACTGTGAGGCAAATTGTCTGCCCATCCAAAATGTACTTGATAGTTTTGGATGCTGTCAGATGTGGGCAACACTTGCACCCCATCCATACGTATTTCCATTTCCATTTCCATTAGGGCAGCCATCTTCCACTGGCTAGGGGCTCCGGCATTTGCCATTACCATTAAAGCCAATCAATTCCGAGCCCAAGACGTCCATCAAAATTTGTAACAAGCGCCCGCGGCGCACTCAGCTCCAGCTGAAGCTGTAGCTGAAGCTGTAGCTGGACTTGGGTTTGGTCTTGGTCTTGTGCCTGGTGTGCCTGGTGCCTGATTCTATATCTCTCTCAGCGAGTGTCTGGGCGAACAGGCAGCTGAGCTATTTGACAGCGCTTGACGCGCCAAATGATTAACATGTTGGTTGGCCATTGGCTTGAAGAGGCGTTGGCGGCGCGACGAAAGCCGCCAACAACAATCAACAAGCCAACGCCTCAAATGCTGAATCACTGCCACATCAAGCAACAGCTCAAAAGAGGGAGCAGGGATCAGCCCACGCACCCAATGATGCCTTCAGCCATCTCATCTCTTTATCGATGAGCAGCAATTTCCTAACACACTTGCACCTTGCACCTTGCACCTTCTTCTAGAAGCAGGTAGGAATATATATATACATTTATATATACGATTCTTACCTTCAACAGAGATAAGAAGGGGGCAAAGCGACGGAGATCGCTAAAAAACAGACTAATTATGAATTTTTTTTTTTAGAATTTTCCGAGCTAATTTTTAGCTTGAAGAACTCTTCGGACTTTCGAACGACTCTTCGGACTAACTTCAATTAAATTAATGAATTAACGCATTATTGAAACATAGGAAAATTATATTGATGAATTTTTCAGTAAAGCATTTGATTATTTAAGAAACATAATAACTTAATTATTGAAGATCACTTTATTATTTATTTTCATATTTATTTTCATTATTAAATTATCTGAAATTTTTGAAACGAAAGCTGCTGAAATTTAATTTGTGGAACATGTTCGATCGGTTTATTTTGAATATCTTTGAAGTAACCGTAATGACTTTCCAATGCACTAATTAAGTGAAAACATTTTGCAACAAAATTGAATTTTGTATTTTTTTTTCGCTAGTTTAGTTATTTTTGGCTTTTGCCAAATCATTAAAAATAAGTGATTGAAATGAATTGGAGAAATGCAAGAGTTGGAGGAATTGCAGTCTTAATAATATGCGGCCAGCGAGCAAGGCATTCACAACCAAAACAGAGACACAACCACAACAACAACAGCAACCACCACAACCACCACGACAACGACCACCACCAGCAGCAGCAGCAGCAGCAGCAACAGCAGCAGCAGCAGCCGTGGCAGCAACAGCAACAGCACCATTACTGTGGCTGACGGATGTGGCAAGGCAGGCTCATTAGAGCTGCCGCTGATGGGCTCTCTCGATGAATGGGGGATGGATGCGGCGTTGGGAGGCGTCTCGTCGCGTCGCGTCGCTTTGACCAGCATGAAAGTTCAATTCAAATTACAATCTTAAAGCCAGGAAAGTGATTCGCGGGCCAAGAATGAATGGCCTCCGGCAAAAGTCAGCTCGACTCGAAAACGACCTCCAAGCGCAATTTTCTCACTCATCACAGTTTCCTAAGCTGAGCGATGGCTGAGCTGAGCTGAGCTGATCTGAGCTGGTTTTTGGTTTCTGTTTTTTTGTTTTTTTGGTGTTGTTTCGAGTTAAGTTGGGGGGGCTAAGCTGGTTGAGTTGTCAAAAGGTTGAAATTAGCATTGACCCTCTTGGGCATTTGGCTCTGCTAATGGGCCGCTGGCCGAGAAGGTGCCAGCGCAATTTACCGTTGCAAGTTGGCAGCCTCACATCCTTTGATGATAAGATGGAGCACGCTTGGACGCCCAGTTGACAGTTGATACCACCACCATCACCAAAATGAAGAGAGGTTGAATGCTGCGATCCAATTAGTTAGACGCGTTCCGTTTCTCTCAGTGCACGCTTGTTAGTGAATTCATCGTTTTAACCCGCCCGTAGAAAACGGCAAAAACAATGACAAGAACAAAACGTAGCAAAGCGAGAGAATGAAATTATGATTAAGTGCTCCACATTCGCTGAGTTTTCCAGTCTAAATGAAAGTTACCTTGACGAATGACCCATTTAGCCACAATACCAAAACACACACACTCCAAAAACCAAAAAAAAAAAAAAAAAACAAAAATAAATACAAATAAAAAGGTCAAAGATAAATGGCGGTTGGCACCACACAACCAGAACTCAAAAAAAAAAAAAAACATTAAAAAAAAACAAACAATTCCAAAAGCCCACAACGGAGCATCAAAAATCTAGGGATCGCTGATTAGGGCGGCTTGTTTATTAAATTAATGTTTCTGTTTACCCTGCACCACTTTTCCACACACACACACACACACATACATGAGTACATGAGTACATGAGAGCATGTCAATGGCCATTAAATAAATTGCTATGAAATTCATGCTCACCCAAAATTATGATTTAGTTAACTAGCTCAATTATAAACCCCATTGAAGGGCCTCCTCCTAACGTTCCAGCAGGCATAACTCAATGAAAGTTGTGTTTCATATGTGAAACCACGATTTTCACGACATTTTCCTCTTACTTACTTTGTCATAAAGCACATATTTTCATAACTTAACTTTATATTTTATAACAGATCAAAAATATACATTTTTAAGTTCCCAACACTCACAGTCTCATTTTGAACGTGGTTTGCTCTGTTAATTAACGCCGAAGACTATATTATTTCTTAATTATTTTTAATTATAATCTGCTTATAATTACTGCTATAAATATAATTTTGACCAGTTATTATTATTATATATGTTTGCCGAACTTTTACCATTCAAGTCTGTAATAAAATCAATTTAAGCTTCAACGAATCAAATATAATGCAAACAAGACCAAACAAATCCAGCGAAAGCAAAGAGCAATTTCAAGATTGAGATCACAACAAATGCCCAGGGTTGCATTTTGTGTATATTCCCAATTGATTGCTGATAGCCGAGGCTCTAACTGAAGTGGAACCGTGTGTGGTGTTGTAGCTTCCCGTTGTGGCATGTTTAAGATACGTCGGAATGCTTGGATCGGGGCATAATTATATAAATTAAAGAGCGTTTAGAAAATTCAGTTGTTCTAATGACCCAAAAATAAAAATTGCATAAAACGCTGTAGGAGCGTCATTAATCTCCAGCTTGCCCACATTCTCAATAAAAAATCATCGATTCCCACAACAAAGAAAAAAACCATCAAACACACGATGTGTGTAAACAGCCATGTGTGGATCGTTAGTCGCCTAAAGAGATCTATGCCGATTGCCCCAAAATGATGGGGGCAGTTGGCCACCGACAGCAATCAGTGCAAATTGCAAGCTTTTTGTTGAAAATGAAATCAGCTCTTCGAAAATTAAATGCTTAAAGTTCCAAATAAAAAATAGAAAAATGTTTACAAAATGTGGGTCAAAAGAACACCGAAATGATTCTGCAGACGTAATTTGTGATGTGGCTCAAGCTACATTTAAGTACTTAAGGAGAAAGTAAAAGTTTAAGTAGACAACAAAAACTGCTCATATCTGGAGTAATAAAGTAATATAAAAAATAAATCTGCTTGGACAAGTCTTCGAGCCAAAGCAGAACTAATTAGGCCATGACAGAAACTTTTTGAAAACCAATTCAAACGAGAACAGAAAAAAAATCATTTTGCTATGCCAAAGACCAAAAAAAACTTGGATTATTTCCAAAATATAATCCTTGCCAAAAAGGAACATAAATATTATAGTGCATAACTTATTTTTATAATTTTGATTAAATTTTAATTTATTATTGATATTTTTCTCGATTATTGAGTGAGCTTGATTCACATAACTTGCAAAACAAATGTATATATTTTACACACAAGAAACCCTCTTTTCACCGATAGTTCCTATCACAGGTATGCGATAAAGTGAACCGATCCGATCGGCTCCAACAGCTCGAGACTGACCATATCGACTTGGTCAATGATGCTGATCACGAATATATATAAATAAGGATATGTTCTTAAATGCGTTACTCACTGCAAGTCAAAGTCAAAGTGGCCACTGCAAGGGTATCTCAGTTTAACAGGTGGCCCATTCGATAAGGCCTTTTAACCACTGGCCGGAACTAACCAACACACAAAATGACAGTTAAGCACTGTCTTTCTGTGTGTGTGTGTGTGTGTGTGTTTGTGTGTGTGTGTGTGTGTGTGTAGATAAAACACCTGTGTGTCGCAAACAATCATCTTCGCATCGTTTTCACTTGTAGATGGCTAATTGTAGTGATGTCAGGGCCCAAAGAACCGTAGGGACAATCCACAGCTACAAATTGTAGCTGTGTCTGCTGATGGCTCTTTAACAAGCCAGAAGTGGAGGAAGAAATACACAAAACGAACAACAACAACAACAACAATAACAACACGAAGTTGAAGAAGAAGAACTCATGAGAATTTCTGGTCAAGGAACGAACGAGAATAGAACCGTTATGTTACCATAAAAGCAGAAAGAGGAAAAAAGTCTTTTCGCCAACTCTTTTCCCATTGACGAATTGACCTTTTCCATCAAGCCCAATCTCAAGCACAAAATTCTTGTTTGTTGGCTTCGGCCCTGCGCCAGCCTGGCCAAAATGCAAATGACCATTGTGAGGACAGACACAAGCTGGACATGATCCCAGCCCACGATTGCATCGTTCCATACGGTTTCCTAACGATGCAAAGTCGCCGTTTTGAACTCTGATGTGGAAACATATATATATGTGTGTATATATATTGTTGGCCCCAACCAAATTCTTCTTATTGTAAAGTTTTTGGTTGCCAAACTTTAGTGAGAATTTAACTATTATTAACTATTTAGAATGCTCGACGAGGATATGTCCTAAGCCAAGGGATTTTAGTGCTATAAATGTATAAATTGGTCTGACAAAGTTAGGGCTTTGACCCGTCTCTACAAGCACTCTTTGAGAGTACCCCCCTTTGCCAGACCGGGCTACGCTCATGGAACAGGGTATAACAACAACAACAACAAAAACGAGAACTTGACAGTTTACAGTTGACAGTTGACAGCTTTGTTATTACCTTATATTCCACGCTGGGCAAATTAATAATTTCTTAATATCGCTTTAGTGCTGCAAAAGGAGAGGGAAAGTTGTAGAGCTCCCAGAGATTTGAGAGGGAGATACTTAAGAGTTATTAGCCGCATTGGGCATTGACCCGCTAACCCTAAGTATAGCAATAATGACTTGGCATTGTTTCTTTAGACTACATCTGCCGCAATTTCAACATGATGAAATCAAAAATTCTTGTCATTAAGATTCTTGATTATATTTTGCAGTTCATTTGCGAGCAGCACTCCGGGGGTTTATTCGCAATCCGCATCCCGCGCCGCCCTTCCGGCCTTGGCTGGGATGATTTGTAAGTAGTTTTGCGTACGTTTTGGTCTGATGATGATTGTTCTTGCCACATTCCTAATGGAGCATGTACCGTTAGTCGTTAGGCGCTAAAGCGATCATAATTCGCCTTCGCCCGCTGTTCGACAAACTCGACAAAGTGGGGCCACAGCCAGAGGCACACCCAAACACACACACCCAACACACACACACCCAACACACACACACCCAACACACACACACCCAACACACACACACACACACAGAGCACAGCTGGAAACATTTTCGCATCTTTTTGGAGTGCTCGAAATTAGGCAGCACGTTTAAGCTTAATTTTCAATTTGGACTACCGGAAAAAAATATGGGAAATTGGGCAATCAACTGCCGCTTGAATGCTTGAAGCCGTTAAAGTGTTCACCAAAAATGATAAAGTACTCAATTTGTATGAGGATTACAAGTAGTACGAGTCCAAAGCAATCACATACGATCGTCTGATCATTTTGAATAAGTACAATGTGTAAACAAGACTATTTTCATATCGGGTGTTTCTGTGTATGTGCGTAATTGTTAAATAGAGTCAAGAGAAAATTTCAAATAATGCACACACCGTTGTGAGCAGCAACAATGGATCAATATCTTTCACTTTACACTTTAAAAAAAAAATACATATACATATATATATATATATGTATCCAAAAGAAAATGACCAAGTTGCGCAACAAGAGGCAAAACATGCCTTTCAATGGGTTGATTAATGTTAAAAAAAAAGAAAAAAGAGGCAACACATAAAAGAGAGCTTACCCTCTTCTCATAAGATCTTATTTAATTGCAGCAACAACACGTTAATTATTTCACTTTACACTTTAGACCACAAATACAAATAGCCAAAAAAAAAAAATAAAACTTATTAGAAACCTATTAAGTCTTTGATACTTGTTAAAATGCAACGCGCATTTGGAGAGTGCTTCAGTGTGTCAGTAGCAACAAACACCCCTTGACGAAAATAGGAGGAAAATGGGAAAATGCTAACAGATAATGTGATTGGTGCGAAATATCATGAAACTAACCGATCTGGTGTCCATCTCATCGATGGACCAGCTACACTGACATTTCCTCTTTCACTTTTAGAGCTATTCGTGTTTTATTCTGCGACTTGAACTATGCCCCCTCTCAAATCCCATTCCGAAAACCTAAATATTTATTTCGAATACGTGATTTACATATTCAGATATTCATTATATTATAAAAGTTTGAACTTTGAACAGCTGTGAAATTAATGTTGAATAGAATTATTTAGTAATCAGACTCGTAGATTTTGTAACGTTGTGTGTCCAGATTCGCTTGCCGCTGAGGGTCACACTGAAACCGCTACACCCAAAAATAAGCCAACCAAAAGCTTAAGATTTGTTTGCCAAAATCATGTCAATATCGGGGCAACACATTATCGGACTACGAGATCCCGTTATCAACGAAAGAAATGCTGCACCTTACAACAAGAGAGTATGTTGCAGTCGGACGTAACCGACAGCGACCTGTCCAAGTTTGCCTTTCACATTGAGGTAGATATAGGATAGTAACCCTTCTGCGAAGTTGGGCAACTGTAGCTCTTAAATTACGGAAGATATGAGCTTTTCGAGATTTTGGGGGCGGGAGTGGGTGTGGTTAAAAAAAATTAAAGAGAAGGTTCCTAATTATCTTCCCTCCAAGTTTAGTAACTGTAGCTCTTAAATTGCGGGAGATATGGGCATTCAAAATTATAGTCCGAAAATCGGAATATCGGAATATGGGCATAGGTCGAACATTCAAAATGCCATAACTTCGTCAAAAACAACGCATTTTCAAAAACGAGGGCGTTTTAATCATAGTTTGGCCTCTAGATCAATCCTACATTTAAAGTTAGAAACGTGATTTTGGGTCGGAACATAAGTCAAATTAATAGTCCGAAAATCGGCATATCGGAATATGGGCATAGGTCGAATCTTCAAAATGCCATAACTTCGTCAAAACTCAACGCATTTTCAAAAACGGGGGCGTTTTAATCATAGTTTGGTCTCTAGATCAATCCTACATTTAAAGTTGAAAACGTGATTTTGGGTCGGAACATAAGTCAAAATTATAGTCCGAAAACCGGCATATCGGAATATGGGCATAGGTCGAACCTTCAAATTGTCATAACTTCGTCAAAACTCAACGCATTTTCAAAAGTGAGGGCGTTTTAATCATAGTTTGGCTTCTAGATCAATCCTACATTTAAAGTTAGAAACGTGATTTTGGGTCGGAACATAAGTCAAAATTATAGTCCGAAAATCGGTTTATGGAAGATATGCTCATTTTAGATTTCTAAGGCCGAAGCTCCGATTTTTAAACACAAAACACAATATTAAATCAAATTCACAAGTCAGCCCCGCTCTCGAATAGTAGAATACGTAGTCATCTTATGTACAATGCTATTATGCAAATATCGATAATTAAATTATAACGCTTTTAAAAAAGCTTTTGATCAGTAGACAATCGCTAAAGGAAAACTCTGAAAAGCGCACAGCAGCAAGTGGAAAATGCAAATGAGTTAAATTCATCCGCCTGAAAGTATGCAACACAAATCACAAATTATCAAAAGTATGCAATAGTTGAAAGTAAATCAGTGCCGAGTTGCAAATAGCCAAATGAATCAATTTATGGGTTACACGGTTCGACAAATGCGAACAAAACTTACTAAATGCCACATACACAAATGGATTGCAACATTCTGTTGCATGTTGCAGTGTCATGTTCGAGTACATTTGGGCGACAACTGGTGGCCCTAACTGGTGGAACCGCAATCAGCTCCTGCTGACTGTGTCGCCTCCATGTCGACCCAGTGGAATTCGTGTCGTCTGCGCATTGGGGCAATCGGCCAATGAAGCCACCACTCCGAAAAGCATTCAATATGCGAAAGCATTGTTCCCGCCACCAGCGCCTGGCTAACTAACGAACTGGCTAACTGACTAACTGGCTAACTGGCTACCACCACGTTGGCTATCGTAATCGCTGAGTGTCTGCCAAATTGCATCACACTGCCGGTTAGCCAATACACAGTACACACTCGAACACACACTCGCACACACACTCGCACACACACTCAAACATTTACACACTCACTTCATTTCATGACGACGAACGACTATCACCAGGCGCTGGTAGCAAGTTTCGCTTGCCTCGACGCCTGTTGTGCCCCGTCATTGGAACGGAGACGCTTGCCACAAAAAAAAAACAAAATACATATATATATAGCTCTTATATATTTATATATGTATATATATATTACAAAAAACAGCAAAGTAATCGACTGCACCATACTCTATTCCCAGTGTAATATTCGCTTTGATTTCCAGCTAAGACTACGTTTTTGAAGGATATCCTCATTAATATCCTGTTTAATATTGACTGAAGCTCGAAGATCGATAATTATTAAAGAAAAAAAGATGTTAATTATTAAAAAAAAAAGTTTGTTAAAAAGAAAAATAACCGTTCACTTATCTTAGCCTCTTCGTCGTTTCATAAGTAAATTTATGTAAAAAAAAAAAAAAAAAAATTGCATTTAATTTTCATAAAATTAGGTAAATTAGTTAAAAATTAAATAAATCAAAAATTAAATCTTGATTTAGCTATATAATACTGCAGTATTGCCTATACGCAATATACTCGTTTATCGATGCAATACAGAGTATTGCAAGCATTTGCAGCCTGGTTGATGGCTCGTGCCACACGAAGCAGAGGCGTGACCAATAGAGCTGTAGCTCCACTTACCACTTAGGTATTGACAGCCCCTCTTTGTTTTTAAATGATAACGCCCGTTGCAAGTGGAAGCAGTGCCTGGTTGCCAGTGTGTTTGCCACAAACACACGAGCAACTCGCTTTCTTTAAACATTATATTATTGGCTATTGCGGATTGGGTTTTGACCACAAATATCTGGGTGGAGTGAAGGGATGGTGGAGGGGGGGCTGACTGAACTCCACTTCGAGGACAGAACAATTAGTCATCCATTGCAGATATGTTTATGACCATGACAAGATGTGTATCTGTATCGATGGCGTATCCAAGTCCAAAGCACATTCATTCGCTGCACTTGCTGCTTATGTAAAGACACTGAACAAGTTTTGCCACACGGTCTTAACCCGCCAATGTTCAAGGCCCAACTCGTTCATGCAACAACATCTTCTGGCTCACTAGTCTCAGGCGTGAGGCATAATAACCATATTTTGTGTCTTTGAGTTATGGCATGACAAAAACTTGCAACGCATTTGCAAATTACATGCAACTCTTTCGGTTTCATTAACAGACCTCAAACTGAGGTTGGGGTTATAAACAAAATAATGATTATTATGGATAATTTTGAAAAATATAAAAATAATTTGAAGGTACAAGTTTTCAACACATTCCAAAATTATCAGGCTTCATTTTGGGTTGAGTTTAGAGTTTAAAAAATAAAAATAAAAAATTTGAAAGGAGTATAAAATATATATATATGAAAATACATGAAAATATATCGATATATATCGAAATATATATATCACGAAAATTGATCAGGAAAAATGCCACTTTCGCTTCTTGAGCAAAGCGGTTCTTAAAATATTATATTTAAGCCATTTAATTTATAAATATTGGTTGCTTAGCTTCGGTTTTCCTTAATTAATCAACACATAAAAATATGTCTTAAATACGTAAAAGTAAAATTTCGGAAAATTCCATTATTTAATTTGATTGGGTTTTTTTCTTTTGCAAAACTGTGACGAGCCAATCCCCGAACCTGGAAACCTGGAAAAACCCGGCTGAGACATTCGCTCGTAGCGTAAATCAAAGCTACTAAAATCAGTTTGTTAATATAAAAAAAAAATAGAGATTTGTAAATATATATTTAATAAAAACTTAAATAATACTTGTATTTTTAAACAATTCACATTCAGGCAGTGGCCTTAAGCGGGTGTGGCCGTTGAAAGTTGGTTTATTGTGTGGCTGCCACTGAACTCCTTTTGTTTTTGTTGATTTGCACAAAAATCGTGATACATTTGTTACCATTTTTATTGAATTGCAACATGTTTTTTGTTTTTTGTTTTTGTTGTTGTTTTTGTGTTTGTTTTTGTTGGCCAGCAGCTAGTTCTGCCAGTTGACCAAGAGACGAGCGGGAGGCGTGGCGGGTAGCCGGGTGGGGGTACAGCGAATGGCAATGGCTCGTTTCACCTGGAGGTAGCTGGCTCAAATGGCTAACTGGCTGGCTAACTGACTGGCTAACTGACTGGCTAACTGACTGGCTAACTGACTGACTGGCTAACTGACTGACTGGCTGGCTGGTCAGTGCGCTCAGTTCATGCCTTGGAGTCTGCAGCGTGTCTATCACGCTCTTTACCCCTTCGGAAGCTGCATCCATAAATTTCGTTTTCATTTGGGATAGCTGAAGCCAGCTTTCGGAGCAGCTTATGGCCTCCATGGCAATTGCATTCGCCTGGTTTTTAATGCACTTTATGACTTTTGCTTGTTTGCTTTATTGTGCATTTCCACACGATCACACACTCGCTCGCACACACACACACACAGAGAGAGAGAGAGAGAGAGACACGCATAGCCCGAGTTACACAAAGGCGGACTTTTGCACTTGCAACTGCATTTGCGTCTCTGCCACCACCTGTCTTGCAGCCCCGCCCCATCATCCCTTCAACATTTGCACGACTGCCTCTATTTGCTCAGCTCAGCTCCACTCAGCTCAGCTCAGCTCTGGCAAGGCTCGGCTTGGTTCGGGAGTAACCTCGGCTACAGTCTTGTGGCCGTCCATTGGCTTGCAACGCAGCCAGCTTTTGGGGCGCCTGATCAGTTGCGGTTTTTACTTTCATCGCTTCGGTTGAGCATCGGTCGTCATCTTCCAAGTTCCAAAACAAAAAAAAAAAACCAAAACAAAAACAAACCATAATAAACAAGGTGGACTTTGTGTCCACTTGGAGCAGTTTTGTACCTCTTTTTTTTGAAGTGTTGTTGATTTGTTGTTCGTTACTCTGTTTTTTTTTGTTGTTATTGTTTACCACTCCAATTACCACCCAATGCGCACATATCGCACCACCTGCCTCCCCAAATACCGCCCAACCCATCTACAACATTGCGTGGCTCTATTATTGTTGCTGCTGCTGCTGCTGCTACGATTGCCGCACACTTTAATTGCAACATGTTGCACCACATTCGATGGCAAAATATCCCACCCACATATCAAGTGGACGCATATCAAGTGGTGCATTGTGGTGCATTGCCCAAAGACTCTGACTCTGACTCTGACATGCTAATGGCTCCGAGCTGTGGCTGAGCAATCAGTGGTTCCATCAGATCTTAACTTCCAGTCAGTCATTTCACATTGTCTGCAATAAGCCAAGTCATCCAGTTTATTATTTGAGCAATTTCCGGCTCGAGGAAAAACACACTTGAGTTGGACAGGTTTACTTTTGCTTACTCCACAGATATTTGGCTCTGAAGACAGAATTTGAATTGTATTTTTGTTTTTGGAGAAAAGGATAATCTCTGAAAATTAAGTTTCATTCAATCAAAAGTTTGAAAAGATTTAAATCTATATAAAATATAAACATGGAAAATATGATGGATTTTTATGCATAAGATTAATTTTGATGGAGAAAATTATGTAGAAAAGTTAATAAAGTTAAAACCTGAATAAAGTTGGCTTTAAGTTTATCAGTAAAACAAAATAAATTAATATATATTTTGTTGAATAACATTACGACTAATTTATAGGTTAGGTTCTGTATTTAAGAAACTTCTTGAATATTCGCTATTTGGAAACATAATTTGGGACAGAGATAAGGTTACAGATACAGATTATAATTAGCTGACAGATGATTATAATTAGCTTATCTTAAAACAACCTTCACTCCAGATACAATTCCAATTCGGTTCTCAAATCATTTAAAGAGCGAGAGGGAGAGAGAGAGGGAGAGAGAGAGGGAGAGATAATGGAGTAACGACCAGGTGGAGTCACCTCAATTAACACTCCATCAATTATGGTTGGCAAACCGTGTATTTGGGGCGCTTGAACGATTGATCGATTGAGATCACAATATAGAAATTGCATAATAAGGTGAAAACTGCGAATGCAGTGGCGAAGATCATCATCAAAGCTGGCTGCGAATTGATGGCGCGATGCGGAAGTTATGTAACAAAAAAGGCTCAATCGATGGAGCAGCAGCAACATTTGCAAAGCCATCAGACATCAGCATTCGGCATTCGACTTGGTGTTTGTTGGTCGGTGGTCGGTGGTCGGTGGTCACAACAACAAGTTTAACAAGTTTAACCAGGAAATTTTGTAATTTTCCTCTTGTTGCTTGCTTTCACAGCAGCAGCAGCAGCAGCAGCGGCAGCTGCCTCGCCAGGCTGTGGCAACCTGCGACCGCCTAGAAACAATTAAAGCCATAAATGTGCAACAAAATCTGATTTAAATTAAATGTGCACTGGGGGAATTGCAATGCCAAGTGGGAATGGGTGTTAATTAAGTAATGATAAATATTAAATTCAATAATATATATCCATGTAGGATATACGTACGTCCGATCCGCCAATGCTCAACTAAAGCTGAGAGGTCTGGACACGATGTCAGCGAGAAGTGAGAATCGCAAACTGACGAAGAACCCAACTATTAAATGATAAGCAAAATGCAGGCAAGCGATTAGAGAGAGTTCCGTTCCCGAATTGCTGAACGCTCAAGCGATAGTCCCCGGCGCGACAAGGAGGCGTCCGTCCAACAGTTGCTAGTTGCAACGAGAAGAAGCAGCAGCAGCAGCAGTTGTTGTCAGTCACTATGTCAAGGTCATCCGGGCTATGGGGTGGACTTGTGTTCGGTTTCGTGCTCTTGATCCTGATCCTTGCCAGCCAAGGCGATGCAACAAACCAAACCAAAATTACTGCAACGCCAACTAGTTTGGATAGTGGTGTCCAGGCGCTGGCCTCCACAGCGAGACGTGCTGACTTTGCTGCAGTGCATCGTTTTACGAGCAGGGATAACGTCACCATATTGCATGAGGTCAACGGGGACGAGGAGGACGTGGTGGGGGTGGGGGTGGTGGTGCCACCGTTAACACTCAACACACACGAGGTGCTGCCGCTGAAGCCGCTAAAGAAGAAACCCTATTTGCCGCTGGAGAAGGTGCTGCCCAGCATTGAGTATGTGAAACAACCGCATACGCTCAAGGAATACGAACTGCATCCGGTCACATTTGATTTCAATTTGGGTGACCTGGAGGATCTGGAGCATGAGGTCATCAAGAAGGGTGATCTCAGCAGCGAGGAGCAGCACGTCCTCAGCAATGGCAATGGACCTGGACTCAGTTACACGCCCACAAATCCCGATGATAATGACACAGTCGATGTGAATATATCCGAGTTGCCCGAGTCTAGTTCCACACAGACCACAACAACAACAGCAGCAGCAGCAGTAGTGGAGGCTACAACAACAACACCAACCACAACAACAACAACAACACCGACCACAACAAGCACATCCGGAACACACATATTGAAGATCCTCCGAAATAAGTCATCGGTCAAAAAGGGTCGCGAGCTGCTCAAACAGATCGATGATGATATGCAGCTTAAGACCCTGGGCAGCACCATCAATAGCATCAGTCGATATCTGGGCAGCAATGTAACCGGAAATGCCACCGGAAGCCCCATGGCCGACAGTCTTTATGGGACGGCCAACTATTTTCAGATAATGACCAACCTGTACGATCATTTCTATTGGCAAATCTCCGAGATACGCACAAATGTCCGAACCGGTTGCGGACTCGAGATGCAGGCATATTTAACCGCACTCCACTCCAGCTACGAGTGGGCACAGAAAGGTCAGTGGAGTCACAAAACTGGCCACAGATAATCCTTTATCAATATTCCCAATTTTAATGATATATATATATAATAAAAAAGAATGGAACGGATTCTTTTATTGTATATTTTTAGCAAGCCACAAATATTCACTTAGTTGTCTCTGATTTTTAAAGTACTTAATTTAAGTTGTTCTCTGCTAGAATTAATCATACTTTCTGGTATTTCAATTCCCTGGATTTTAGCGATCTTTTGTGACTCTGTTGCACAGTTTTCCAAGTAGAAATTTATTTTATTTCTCAATATTCAACTCATATTTATTCATATTTATGGATCTGCATTTCCTACACCCTATTTGCATTCATTGCAGGATCTAGAAAGATCCGTTACTATTAACGGATCCTAGTAGTTTTTGGAATCTTACAAATCTGAACTCCGATTTGTATTGGATTAGTTGGAAAAGTTCCAATTCCAATTTAATGTAGTCGTGAAATCAACTCGTACCTTAGTAGACTTCCACATATCATCGGATAACTGTTCAAGTCCGCATCTTAACTGATCTCTGATTACAGCGTATGATGCATCGGGACGATATCGTGGCCAGCTGCTGTTCGGGAATGACAAGTGGCTGGGACAGTTGACCTTTTGCCTGGAGCTCAACCGGCAGCAGTCGAATGTGGAGCGAAAACACTTCGAGCTGGAATTTTATGTGGCAGACATCAGTCTCCACTTGCCGCGTCTCAATCGATCGGTATGTTGATGATAGCCACACCTCGGACACACAGACAGTAACTTCTTCTCTAGCAGCAAGCGTTGAGCCTGGGCGAATGTCTGCCCAAGTCTTGCTCGGCACACGATGTCCAGTCGATATTGTCCCTGGATCCCTATGCCCGCATGCTGACCATGCTGGGGGCGCATAATGTGTCCAGTGTGCAGCAGCAGCCGGCGTTGCAAGTGCTGCGTGTCCGCACCGTACCGGGCCTCTACAGCCACTGGCGGCAGCTCAAGTTCCAGGTATTCATGTGAGTACACTGTAAACAATTTGTAACAATTTATCCTCAACTACACAACAACTTTGTAGAAGCTTTCTGCTCACGCTGCTGCTTGTGATGATTGTGGCCACATATTACCAGGCGAAGATCGATGATCGTCGGCTGGTTGCGGCACCAATTCCAGCGATAAGCGCCAAATGCGATGCCTCCAACAAGGCTGGAGATTACGAGAATGCCTACTATGGCAAACCGTTTGAGCTGTTCCAAATGCGTCCCTTGGCCAGCAATGGCATTGTGGCCACAGATGCCGCACTCGAGGCACACGTCGATATGAATGGCAACAGCAGGCAACAGATGCGGCACACAGATGCCGCTGCTGCTGCCAATCCAGCTGAGGCAGTGATCGGAGACGCCGCCGCGTCCACCTCGGTGGGCAGGCAGCCAGAAAAGACTGAGATGACCGACTACCAGGTGGAGACGGGCAGCTGCACGGGTGTCCCAGGCACCTACGAGGCCGAGCAGAAAATAGGTGACATCCATTCAAAATCAAAGAATCATTTTTTCCGATAATTTGTGTGCATTTTGTTGCAGCTTTGCATCAGCAACTGTTGCTGTGCTTTGCGCTGCAGACAAACGCCAAGGCCATATTGAATATAGACAGGACCAAGGAGGTAAGTGTGATCTACACCCAGTTACACACACACACTCTCTCTCTGTCTCTGTATCTGTCTCTTTCTCGCTGCATAGTCGCACACCTCCTGTTTGCATGGGTTGCGCGTCTTCTCCGTGCTCTGGACGATGATGGTGCACACGTATCTGCAAATGTTTGCCATAGGCGAGAATAAGGTCGGTATTAGCTGAACCTATTAACTTGAGCAACCTGTTAACTCATCTTCTTTTGGTTGCCACACATCGTTTAGTTTGAGCGCGTGATTACGGAGCGTTCGTTTTGGTATCAGATCATTGGCAATGCCACCTTCTCCGTGGACTCGTTCTTCTTTATTAGCGGCCTGCTGGTCACCCTGCTCTATGTGAAGCAGGAGCGGAAGCATCAAGCGTCAACGAGTGGGTTCACCAGGAAAAGCATCCTGGACACGTTGATGATGATCTTCTATCGCTATCTACGCCTAACACCCGTCTACCTCTTTGTGGTGTTGTTCAATGACTTTGCGGTGCGGCAGGGTCTGGACTCCTCCGTCTTTCAGCCGGCCAAGATCGAGCACAACACCTGCCGCATCTATTGGTGGCGCAACATACTCTACATCAACAACTTCTTTCCGCAGCACGAGATGTGCATGATGTGGAGCTGGTACATGGCCAACGATATGCAGTTCTATGTCATGTCAACAATTTTACTCGCATTCTCCAGAAAGTAAGTTATATATCGACATATATATAGTAAACCTATAAACCTTGGAGTGTGCCTTACTAATGAGTCCTATCCTTAGTAAAAATATCTTTATATAAATATAAATATATATAAAGTTTTGATTCACATCTATGACTATCTGCTCGATAAGAGTTCTCATTTTCCATCTCACATCTTGCTCCATTTTTGTACACATTTCAGATACTTCCGGATTGTGGCAGTGACGCTGATTGTGTTCCTGCTCAGCTCGTGGAGCATTGCTGGCATCATATCGCTGCAGCATCAGTATACCCATAAGGTGGCGCTACCCTTTGAGTCCTTTGACTTTCTCTACGACAAGCCCTGGCAGCGGGTCGGTCCCTACATAGTGGGTAAGTTGCTCAACGATGCATCCATACTCCAAAATCTCATTCGCTGCCTCCTCTTTACACACACACACACACACACACACACATAGGGATGTTCGCCGGGTATGCGTTGTACAAATTTAAGACGCCGCCCCAAATCTCGAGACGGCTCAATCTTAGTCTGTGGACCGGCAGTTTATGCATTTTATTCGTTGTCATCTTTGGAGTGTGGCCGGGCGAGCTGAGCGTCTTGAATACCGCCTTCTATGTGGGCGTTGGACACACGGCCTTTGGATGCGGTCTCATCTGGATTGTGCTCTCCTGCTTTTGGGGCATGGCGCCCACAGTCAATGCGATCTTGTCGTATCGTGTGTGGTGGCCATTGTCGCGTCTCACCTACTGCGCCTATCTCATCCATCCGATCATCATGTTCATCTGCTCATCGCATATGAGCGGCACCGTCCATCTGAACAATCCGATGATATTGACCACATTTCTGGGCAACGCCGTTGTCTCCTTCTGCTCGGCATTTGTCATCTCGGCACTGTTCGAGGCGCCAGTCATACGCATCCTCAAGATCTGCTTCAAGAAGTGAACCATGTTGTGGAACCATGGAATGCCTTTAATTAATTAATTCTGTTCCGTCACTAAATTGTACGCAACTGAACATATCTATATATATATTGACAGGATGCTAATGCTAATGTGTTATGTGTATAAACAAATATTTGTAAATTCTTATTCTTATTTAATTTTATGTTTATAGTTGGTTTTGTGTAATGCGAATGCAATGTTCGAATTGTTGGAATATACATCTAAATGTTATACTATCTGTATTCTGTATCTACCTAACTCGGTTTAACGGGTAAACCCCTTAGCGAGTTTACCATTAAAACTGGGTAAAACGGGTATATTGGTTTTGTGTATGTAACAGAGAGAAGGCAGCAGCTCCGACCACATGAATTATATATGTATGTATATTCTTGAACAGGATCAACAGTCGATATATACGCGGAACTCAAGGTTCTCAAATATCCGGTGCAGATCAAGTTTATTTAATTTTATCGATAATTATCGGTTCTCGAATATCGATGCATTTCGATTTCCTATAATAATAAATTCTACAACTTCTAATGAATACAAACTAAACATATATACATGGATCAACTAACCAAATTTCATCAGAACCGGAAAAGGAGAAATTAGTGCACTCAGAACAGACCTACTCACATTTGGGTGCAATACTTTTTAAGGGGAAATTTGCCAACAATATAAGAAGGTATTTAACAGCTGGGCTCAGGGTATATCGTACGCGAGCTCACTCGACTACAGCATTCTTACTTGTTTTTATTTGCTGTGTTTGCTATAAGAAATGAATGCACTCAGAGCAGACCTGCTCACATTTGGGTGCAAAACTTGTTAAATAGAAATAGAAATAGGGTATATCGTAGTCGAGCTCACTCATAACTACAGCACTCTTACTTGACAATAAAACAGCTTTGTTCATGTTCATTTCGTTTTATTTGCACTTCAATCGTCGACATCTTCCAGATACATTAGGTTCTCGAGAAATGCGTGGGTTTCATCGAAGTCAAAGCCGGCATAGACAGCGGAATTCCACTCGTCGTCCTCGTCGTCCAGCATGAGAAACATGCCACTGGTTATCAACGAGTACAGCTCATTTTCCTGATTGAGCGGCTTTTTGGCATCGCTCAAGAACAAACGCATCGCTGACTTTGCCTTCTGTTAGCCCTCAAAACGCAAGCTGAGTTCCTCACGCACATCCTGTGGGCCTGGTAGAGCTGTGCCACCAGGCGGCGTAGGATGACGTTGCGGTAACATCGACGGTTGCTCTCGTTGCTGTGCTCCCGAAACATGGCGTAAGGTTGCACGTAGTTTTGGTAAACATAATCGAGGAGCGGCAGCTGCATTAGGATCGCAGCTCCAATGAACAGCAGCAACATCACAATCTCGAACGGATAGTTGGATACCAGATAGTAAAACCTCCTTAAGCCAGCAGTTGACGGTTCCATTTCCAGGCCAACAATTTCAATTGTAAATCAAGTAAATCAAATACAAATTCAAGCAAATGCTAAGCAAACTCTGTTTGGATCTAATTGAAACAAATCTGGTTATGAAAATGTTTAAAATTGATCAGTTTCAATTTACCAGTTTTACTGGCTATAACTAAATAATCGAAACATGTCTTAATCCTAAGTGACCAACTCTGACACCAAAGAAACAAATCGACTTACAATACATGTCAGATATTTTCTTGTTAACTAATTGGTTTTATTTATTTATTTGGTATTAGATAAAGTTTGAAGCTCTCGCATACCTTGTGCAGATCCAGCTTATTTTTATACATCGATAATATACAGTGTCTCGCAGTCTATTTGGAGCAGTGTCAATCCTAAAATTTAGAGTGCTAAAAAGTTTGAAAAACGAAACAAACGCAAAATGTTTAAATGCCAATTTATTTCATGTTGAAAAGAAACTTAAGTTTTTATTAAAATATTAATTAATTAATTTAAATTAGTCACAAACTGAAGAAATATACAACAAAAAAGGTCAAAGCTTATTTGGAATAGGGTTAAGAAAGTAACATATTTTGCGAATAAGATAAGAATGCTTAAATAAGGATGTTAACACTGAGTATGATATCCTTTAGCCTTAACAACTCCGCTTAACCTATGTTTCATGGAAGATACCAGCTTCCGGGTGGTTTTTGGGCTGATCTTGCTCCACTCCTCCAGCAGAGCATTTCTGAGATCCTGTTTGCTGGATATGTTGTGATTCCAGATTTTATTTTCCAGCAGAGCCCACAAATTCTTAATAACATTTAAATCTAGAGACTGGGCCGGTGGAATTAGCATCCGCAAATGTGTATATAACACTAAACTAGCTACGATGGATTGGTCTATTTATTCCGAAAATATTCAAACTGACGTGAAAAATCCGGGTTTTGTGGCACCCGTGTGTCCACTTTGTAACTGCTCCAAATAAGCTTTGACCATAAATTGAGGTACTTTTTTTAGATAACCCGACCTAGCAGGTGCGGAGACCCCAGTTGATTGGGATCATATATTCATTTTGGTGGTTAACATAAGTACCTCCTATCGGTCTTTGTCTTAGTTTATGGCAGGTAATTAAAATTTGTGCTTGACACTGCTCCAAATAAGCCCTGAGACACTGTATATGTATGTATGTATGTGTGTATACATATGTATGTATGTGTGAAATATGTATTTGTATTCGCACCCGCTAATGGCAAGCTGGCAATTTTGTTTCCGTCTTAAAAATATGTTACTTAATAGATTTTTTTCAATACCAAAATAAACAAATTAAAAAACATCTGCTTAAATTGAAATGTGCAAAGCTTTTTCATGTGAAAAATGACAAAAAAAAAAAAAACTAAAAATTAATATATTTTGCAACTGAGTGCAGGGTATCAAATAGCTGCCACATGTTAATTTAGGAAATGTTCTACAAATTGATTTCAAAATAACCCACATTTTCAACATAATCAGTAAATTTTTTATGTATATTTAAAAAAAAAAAATGAAGTATGTTTTTGTTATGAAAACCAATAAGGAAAACATATTCAGAAATAGTTTTTCAAGCTTCCTGATTTGTTTTTTAATTACAAAAAATGGATTTGGCATGGAATCATCCACTCTCTGTATTCCATTCTTAAATCTGAAAAGGTTTCCACATATCTCCCAAGTCAGTTGATCTTAAAAAAATATATATTTTTTTTTTATTTTTGCAGATCCCACAATTTTAGAGCTTAAATTATTAAACTAGGTAGGTAACCACCTAATTTCTATGACTCCCCGAGCAAACCACGCCCACAAGAAGGTTATGTGGCAACTGTGCCAAGCTGGCAACTGGGTATCTCGCAGTCGGTTATGCCCCGAGTGCAACGCAGTCACTTGTTTATCTGGACTTATTTAGACCAAGATTATTTTAATTAAGTTAAAGCTGTGTTCCAACTGCCTCCTCAGCTATTTAGCTTATCGACAAGCTCCAATTTTACTGTTCTTTTATGGAGATCACGTTTCTTGGCCATGTGAGTGTGGGGTATAAGGAGCGCCCGACTCACCGACTGAAGCACAAACAGTTCCACCATGGTTGACAGCACATTCACTCCACTTCTGCGCTCCAACTGGAGGATGATGATCCCAGCGATTGTTGTACTCTGCCTGCTGGCGGGCACTGAGGCAACAAACTATTGTGATGCCAAGTTGTGTGATGCCGGCGAAACGCATATTGCATGCGGCAACGATGGGGTAAGTGGGGCACAACTGATTCCAGCACTCTTCAGCCACTCACAAATGGTGACTTGCAGAGCTGGGGGGATGCCTGTCCACCGGATGCCGAGCTGCTCGAGATCGATGATGATGCGATAGACGAACTTTTGGATGCACACAATGAGGTGCGTCAAAAATGGGCCAGCGGCAACGGCTTGTTGCCAGTGAGTGCCTGTCGCATGGCCACCATTGATTGGGACGATGAGCTCGCCGAACTGGCCGAGTTGAATGTGAAGCAGTGCGTGTTGGAGCACGATGCATGCCACAACACCAAGGTGTACAAGTACTCTGGACAGAATCTCTTTATGGCCGGCTTCTCGGGAATGGGTGCACCGGATGTGCCCTCCCTTCTGCGTGAAGCTGTCGAGGATTGGGCCGATGAGGGTCAGCACGTCACGGAAGAACAATTGGCCGAGTATCCCGACAACTATGACGGACCGTAAGTGTATTCACTAAAAAGAAGATATCGCAGTAACTAATTGACCATTGACTCCATCAATAGCGTTATTGGCCACTTTACGGCGGTTGTCCAGGAGCGCTCTGTCACCGTCGGCTGTGCCATGTCCTCCTACAAGGACGGGGACTACGACATGTTCATCGTGGCATGCAACTACGCCAGCACCAACTTTATTGGACGACCCGTCTACACAGCCTGTGATACGCCAGCTGAGCAATGCTCGAGCGGCGCCAATCCAGATTTTCCAGCTCTGTGCTCCGAAGACGAGGATGTCGACTTCAATTTTGATCATTCCTAAATCTATAACTTATTCCCAATAATCTGCACATAAGTGTTTAATAAAGATGAACATACAAAATCAAGTGTTTAACTCAATATAAGAAGAATTTGTAGATTGGAAAAGAATCCTTTAAAGAATAATTGAAATCGCTAGGAACCGATAAAATAATGACCATCCTGGACTATCCACAACAAAGATTATGATTTAGAAGTCAGATTTTGATAATTTTTTGTTCGAATTTGCTTTGGGTTATTTCTTGAACAAAAAGTTATAATTTAAAATTTCTTCACTTAATTGGAAAAACTTAAAACAATTTTTTTTTAAACAAAAAGTCATCTTTCAACAGATTTGAAATAGTTTTTTAAATATTGCTTAAAAACCGTTTGAAAATATTGAACAGAATTAGAGGGAACTGAAGCAACTGCTGATGCAAATCAAAATATAAACTTAAGTATTAAAAAAATATATTATTAATATACATTTTAAATTATAATATAATTAACATAAGTATTTTTTGTTTTAATTTCCAAAACCAAATCCGAAATTCCCAAGATAAATTCTACATTTCTTTATTTCGCAATTCTTAAACTAAGTCGTCGTGTTATAAATAAAGACACCAAATGGGAATTGCTTCGCTGGCTGCTCAATCAATATATATATATATATATGTATATATATTGAAGAGATGGATTTGTCTAACTGTATCTTCGGTTGCTTCTTCGATTACTGCATCTTCGGTTACTGCTTCTTCGATTACTGAACAATCGAAGATGCAGTAATCGAAGAAGCAGTATATACATATATATATACATCGATTACAATCATCAAATCCATCAAAGAATAATTTTTTGCGGTGTTCTTTTTTACAACAACGATAATCACAAAATTTACTGTTTTCAACAATCTATCAATCGAATTATAATTGGATAAATTGACTGCTTGATTGATTGATAGATCGATAGAATGATTGATTGCCAATTACTTGGCAACGATGGTTTTGAATACTGTGGGTCGCTTATGGATCGGCAGTTGGCTATTGCAATAGCTCATGATCGTCTCCACGTCGTCCTCCGAATCGGGCGACAGGATGCAAATGACGCCCAAGCGATGACCCCACAGCTCATTGGGTATGCCGAGGACGGCGACATCATTGATGCCGGGATGCGAGATGAGGGCCTTTTTGATCTCCGAGCCATAGATTTTGTAGCCGCCCACATTGAACACATCCGTTGATTTGCTGAGAAACTGAAAACAGCCACTTTGATAGGCGCAAATATCGCCGGTTTTGATGAACGGATCCGTGGTTTGCTCCATTAGCTGCTGATTGATGGACACCCGCATCGGATTGAGATGAACACCAGCTATTTCCAGTTCGCCCACAACGGGGCCAGGCAGCACTGGGTCCGGGTCCGCGTCTGCGTCCGGGTTTGATGGTTTCGCTACGGATGTGACCAGGTGCTCACCCTGGTCATTGACCAGACGCGCCGTCACGCCCACAAGTGGTGCACCCAAACTGCCCGGATAATAGTCCGCATTGCCGGACAAGATCTGCTCATCAAGCACGGGACCGAGCACCAGACCCGTCTCCAGCAGGCCATAATACTCGTAGATATTATGACCGGTCAATTGGCGCCAGCGATAAAAGACCGACTCCGGCAACAGGCCAAATCCGGTGGCCATCAAACGTACTTTTTGCTTGCAATGATTCACGATGTACTCCACCATACGTGCGTCCTGGGCAAACATCTTGTCGTATTCGGTAATCAGACGCTTAAAGACGATGGGCATCGCCAGGAGGATGTTCACCCGCTGCTTCGAGGGACTATTGATGCCCAGCAGTGATCGCCAAGCCAAATTGCTATCAAATTTCTGAAGCAACACAACGTTGCCGCCGACACCGAGCAGTGCTCCAATTGCCGCATGCATCCGATTCATCGAGATGATCGGCATCATGCTGTCGCCGGCACCCAGCTGCCAGCTGGATTGCAGACAAGCCATCTGCGCCTCAATATTGCGATAGGTGAGGATCACACCATTCCGGCCACATGACGAGCTGGGCGTATAGAGCAGCATAGCTGGTGCCCTGGCATAGAAGTCGTTGGGCAGCGTATTCTCCGATGTGATAACGTTGTTGTTGTTGCCAATCACCAACTGCTTGGCATACATGGCCGTCGAGGAGATGCTCTCCTGAGTGGGCACAAAGCCATGATCGATCACAATGCTGGCCGATTGGAGTTTCTCTGCCAGTTGCTGGACGATAGTCTCGCCGTCGGCTGTGCCAATCACCAGATGAGCCTTGCAATCGCTGGCCTGGCCAACCAATTCATCGATCGCCTGATTCGGCTCGAGCGGCACAGCCACCTGGCCAGACATCCAGCACGCCCACTGCATAACTGTCCACAGTGCGTTGGTCGAGCACAAAAATACCACATTCATTTGCGAGCCGCTGCCTGTTAACAAAAAAAAACAACAACAATTTAAATTGCAGCTTAAATATTTATTTTTATTTTTACTTACCACATAAATTTGAGATTTGTGTGGCCAACTTTTTGGCGGTGATGTAGAGCTGAAAGTACGTAAATTCACCAGATATATCCTTTATGGCCAACTCGTCGGGATAAAGCATGGCCTTCTTGAACGTCGGCACCACATAACCACTAAGCTCATCCTCCTTAAAGTTCTGGCGCAGCTTTTCCACAAACGTTTCCTATTCAGATTGTTATATATACTATATATAAATTATGATATATATTTTACATATTTACAGCACTCACCTTGGGCACACGCCCAGTTGAACAGAAGCGCACCAAGGAGCGCCATTGAAATCCTTGCAAACGCAACATTTTCCAAGAGTTCTTCAAATATTTTCACGTAGCTCTGTCAAATGATTTTTTAAAAATAATTATAACAGTAAACCTATATAGATTTAATGACAAGCATCACAAGCCTACTTTGATCATCTGCACAGAGATATGTATATAATAAATAATAATAATTAATATTCTATTTAACAAATCTGAAATATCACTTATATATAATACATATATTAAAATAATCATCAAGAATTCGTTTACAATCACCTATAACAATCTATATATATATATATAGATATAGATCATATATATTTTATTCTCTTCTTTCACACACAAAAACTAAAATTTCTCCACTGTTTTATAATTTTTAAATTTTTTTTTTATTATAATTTTTCGTTTGCTTTATTTACACATTTAATAGGGTCGACAATAAAAAAAAAAATGCATAAACATAAAAATAAAAATATTCTGTTGTTGCAAGTAAAAAATAATAATAATAAAAGTACATTGAAAAAAATCGCCACAATTTTGGTATATGCTCAAATCAAATACCAAATGCCGTTTACAACGGACAGACAACGATGGCGCCACAGATCAACCCACCCCCCCCCCCCCCACTCCACCACCCTCTTTTTTTTAGACGAACATTGACAATGTGTTTAAGCCAGGTTTTAACTACTGTATTTTTTATATACATGCAAGTAAAAATTGTTGCTGCTGCTGAGAGAGTTGGCTGTAATTGGTAAATATAATCTAAATGCTGCTATATATCGTGTATATATCGTATATATATATATATATTTATCAAGGGGAATGTTTGGATTTTCGTATGCAATTTGTTTCTTAGTTTTATAAACATTTCTGAGACGGAGATTTTTTTTTTATTTTTATGGCAGCTTAGTTTTGATAATCGTTTGTTTGAACCAAGAATTAGTTAATTTCCATCAATTCTAGACTAGATCTTACATAGAAACAGACAAACGGATATGGCCTACATCATAATGATTAAATTCCAATCATTATTGTAAATACAATGAGCATTAAATAAATATATACAGTCAAACTGATCTATAAAGACAAATTGTTACAAAAAATGTGTAAATTACGGAATAACGGGGAAATCAATTTAATTAGCTATCAAAAAAAAAAAACACAAAAAACACAAATAACGGAATCTTAGTCAGCGGATAAAAATTAATCGAATTATTAATTGTATGCATTAAAAATGAATACTAAAAATGCTATGCAAAAATTTGATTAGAAAGCTTAAAAATAAATGGTATTTTTTTAAGATGCTGGCTTTAGACAAATATTTTATGAAGGCACATTCGTTTCAGCTGAGATAATCCATAACTGTATATTTCAATATATATTTTCTAGAATAAAATGCTTATTTTCCTAATTTCCTATTGTGAAAATTGTGTGTTTTTCAATATTGTATGAAACCTGATGTAAGCATTTGCTGCAAGCAACGAGAGCTCTGCAGATCCACTGGATATTTTAAAATGACACGATTTCTGCTCTCTCTCTCCCTCTCTGTCTCTCTCTCTCCCTCACTGTCTCTCTCTCAGTCTGTCTGTCTATTTGTTTCTCTTTCTATTTGATACAAAATTTTTGTTCGCCTTTATTCGAATTGTGCGTTTTTTAAATGAGATAACGACTCTAAAATTGTTGCTCCCCCTCTCTCTCACTCGCTCTCTCTCTCTCTCACTCGCTCTCTCTCTGTCTAACTATCTATGTATTTGTCTGTGTTCTCTCTCTCTCTGTCTCTCTGTCTCTCATCGCTTGCTGTGCTGCTCTCAGACGCGCTTGGGCTTGCTGACGATGGTGTAGTTGAGGCCGTTGTAGTTGCGATGATCGAGGGCGGCATCGCTGCTCTTGTTCGTTGGGGGCGTGGCACAGATGCCGGCTCCAATATTGCTACTGCTGCTGCTGCTGCTGCTGTTGTTATTATTTATGGCGGGCAGTGTATTGATGTTGTTATTGTTATTAATATTAATATTGTTATTATTATTATTCGTATTATTATTATTATTGTTGTTGTTGCTGCTGGCAGTGGTGTTGTTGTTGTTGTTGTTGCTGGATTTGCGCAGGACACCGTAGCCAAGATGACTGTCATCGGCCTTGCGAAAACTTTCGGTATCGGGACTAGCAATCAGTTCATATTCATTTGGGGGCGGCGGACTGCAGCGCATCCGATTCCCCGGCAGCGTCACATTCACAATTGTCTTGTAGCCGCTGGAGGTTTTGTTGTTCGGCGACAGAAAGTCCAATCGATCATAGGTGGCATCCGGTGGGGAGACCAGTACACCAACTCCCTCCCCAATATCAATGTCGATGATTTTGGGCGTGTTGTTGCTGATGCTGCTGCTGGTGATGGTGTTGGTGTTGGTGCACGTGGAGTTGTTGCCGCTGCCGCAGCTGCTACTTGTGTTGCTGTTGTTCAGATCCTTGCGTTTCGTTTGCGAACGCTGGCGCACAAAACTGTCACTGTCACAACTGTGGGTCAAGGGTATGCGCTCGCAGTGGCGGACATCGCCCACTCCGCGCGTCTTCCACGCATCGGTTATGTTCTCAATGGACTCGTAATCCCGTTCCATTGTCAGCTTGCCACAACTCTCGTTGCGCAACGGCAAATCGGGTGGATTACTACAGCCACCGGCTCCGGCTCCGGCTCCGCCTATGCCTCCGATTCCGATTCCGCCAACGCCAACAACGCTGTTGCTGTTGCGCAATGGATCTGGGGAGGCGGGCTTGAGTATCACAGCCGAGCCGCTGTTCTTGCTGTTGGCATCCGAGGGCGATGATGTCGTTATGGCAACCGGTTCATATTTCACAAGATTCTTGTATTTATCACATTGAGTTTGAGGGTCAAGCAGTGCGGGCAGCTTGCGCGGCGGCTTGTTCGGAATGTGTTTGCCAGCGGCCTGTTGCTGCTGCACCGATGGCACCGATAGGCTAATGCCGCTATTCCCATTGCTGGAGAAGTTATTCAGCGAATCATTGGAGCTGATGAAGCCGCGCATCGATATGCAGCTTTGCGTCGAATTAATCTCAAATTCGCCGCCGTGCACATTGCTCGATGGCGATGGTGGCAACGGACTCCGCGATCCCGGCTCCATGCCGGCGGCGGCACTAAATTGATTCTCGCCGCATTCGATGCTGCTGAGACTGTCGCCGCTGATCAGTTTCTTCATTGACTTCATTTTGGCGGACATGCAGCGAAATACCTCCTGCGGATTGGTGTGATCCAGCGTAAACACACCCTCCCCCGTTGTACACTTGCGTCCCGCCTCAAACTGGAATTTGCCATCGCGATACCCGTATTTGCGTATGAATCGATACGGCCACATGGCAATCGTCACATTCAGATCCTCCGATTTCAGTTGCAGCTCCGTTGGCGTCATCTGCAGCATATATGTGCGCGGCTCAATGTTGCACCTGATCGACGCCTCCGACGCTATCAGCGTTATTATAAACAATCCATCCTATAAATTAAACAAAATAAATAAATTTTACTATTTGCATATCAAATATCAGCAGCAGCAGCAGCAGAAGCAGCTGTTGTTTATTTGACAACTTCCACATTCCACATTTGTTCCCCCGCCTCATTTTGTTTGTGCAACTGGCAACTGTAAATTAATATCGAATATTGTGTTTCGATTCGGTGAATAATGCCTACATATCCATATTATTCAATCGTGCAGCTTATTTACATAGCCATCAGGTTAGCTGATAAAGAGGATGATGAATGAAAAATCACAGAGAAATTGAAAAGGTTCTTCATTTTCCCACCTCAGTAGAAAAGGCCTTCTAGAACCCACTTCCAAGATGGGCTCATTTATAGAGCTGCTATGACAGTTGGAAACGAAGCAATTCAAAAAGAACGTTCCATCAAACCAAAGCTAATGAATCCAATATTAATAATGAATTTGAATACAGCCCAACATGCAATTGACAAAAGTCCGGCGAGGGATTAAATTGGTTGAGCTGCTCACAGAACTGGTGCCCTGCTCGGAAATCCGATTGGATCCAGGTAACTGCCCTTAGAATTTCATAATGCCCAACTATTCGGCAGGATAACATTGATCGGATGTTGCTTCCAGCTGCAGTGCTTGCCTCAAACACAGTTCCTTCGATGGAAAGCTGTGCCTATATCGAAAAGATATTAATGCCATGTTTATAGGGCGAATCGGTAGTTTGTCGAACTTGTCAAAATTCGACACATGCTGCAATTTGATAATCGGACGGTTAAAACGGAAATCGAAGTGAATTTAAGTAGCAAAACCAAACGGCTTTAATAACGATGAGAGTATGAAATCAGCCTTCTTAAGGATCTGCCCGCTATCCATGCCTAACTCAAAATTGATCGAAAATAGGATTCATACTTAATCTGTACATGAAATCTCAGTTTGGATAGCCTTAAGCAACTTAACGATAGACTACATAGAGCATAGGGGCACAGCCCAGCAGATTACGGCAAAAAAAGAAAGGAATTAATGGAAAAAAAGTTTACAAACGTAAATAGAAAAATAGGAAATAGGAAATAGGAAACACTGGGAATACATCTAATAGATTGTTTTTTATATGTATGTAACTTACAAATGAGCTGCAGTATAGATCATTGTCCTCCTCGATGGCACTATGAGCTGCATGAAGTCCGCTGTTGTCGCAAAAGGCAACCGTTTGCAGTGCGGTAACCCAAGTCTTGAGCTCCTCATCACTGTTGGTGTTCAGGGTGAGCTGCAAGTTGCGTTTGACAATCTGTATGAGATTCGCTGGCGGCGGTTCCTGTGTGATCTTTACGCAATTCTCCAGCGTAAAGATCTTTGGATTCTTGTCATCTTTATTCTCGCAGATCTCCAGGCGTGCAATGCCATGGCGACTGGCCTTGAACAAGAGACAGAAACGACTGCATGATTTCTACAAAAAAAAAAAATATATACAAAAATAAATAACAATTAAATTTAATACAAAGTTTACAATATGCACAAATATAATTATGGGCTTGAGCAAAACTCAGCTCGAAGATTTGACTCAGTTGCTTCTAGACCACAATTTAACTATAATTAATTTTCTATATTTAAAAAAATTACTATTTACTTTTTATTTGTCTTTAAGTACATTAACTAGAAATAAGAAACGAACGTTTTGAGTCCATCCCTAAGGTGTATTATTAAATTTCAAATATTCAAATATCAATATCAAGCAGGCATATTACATATATATATATATATAGATATATAGAGCCAACTTTTTGAGTACATCTCGAAGTTATTGCTCGAACTAACCGTTGTTGTATTCAATTTTAATGTTGTGCTAATCAAATTTCCAATGAAATTTCGAGCGTTACTTACATAATGATACAACAACAACAACAACACACACACGCACACACACCCATACACACACAGACATGCATTGCATATATTGTCACAGGGCCCGGCCCCAATCCTCAGAGAATATTTCCTGACATATGTGAATAATGTATGTACACATGTATGTCTACATACATTTATGTATGTGTTTATATAGAGACGACAACAACAACAGCAACAACACCATGAAATATGGATGAGTCCCCAAAACAGCCGTCATCGCAAGCGCACACATGCATACACAACACACATACATGCACACATGCACGTGTTCGTTTGTGTGTGTGTGTGTGTGTGTCGGGCGCGCACACGCAAATCGAAAATATGTTCGGCTCGCCGTTTGGCATGTTTCTCTCTTTCTCCCACCTTATGCTACTCATTTGTATGCAACAAGTATGCAGATGGAGATATCTAGACGAACACACACACATACATGCAAACAGAGCCCACACACAAACATACAATGGCACAACTATACATACACAAACAGACACACACACACACACACACACACACATACAGTGGACATGCACATGGCAAATGTCCTGTTTTAATACGCATTTGACATAATATTGTGCATAAAATTGCATTTAACAATTTGGTTTGGCATTGGACTGTGTGCAGATTATGTTTTGTTAAATGAGAAATAATAATAAGAGATCAGATCTTTGGCAGGCTCTTACCTTTTTCGAGATAAGCGAAAATCCAGTTTGTGTTGGAACATTAAGATATCCAGCCAAAACAGGTATTTCAACATCCATTCTGTTGAGGCCTGTTGTTGCCGATGCTTCTCGTTTTGCGTTTTATTTAGTTGGCCAAAACAAGCGCGATCTCATCAGTTTTCATATATTTGTATTTTTAATGATTTGTATTTCTCGGCATATGCAACTGGAGATGCACACTTCATATTTACATTTAAGCGCAATAAAACTAAACGCAACCGCAGTCCCAAAATTCGAGCAACTTTATTTATTTATGCGCTTCCAGAGCTGCATTTGGTATGCTGCAATCGTAATCGAGCTATCACACACTACAGCGACGACGGACGCTATCGATCGCTAGCGATAGTATTGCAACTTGAATACATCGATAACAATCGCATACAAATTGAGTATCGCAATGTCTGAAATTTATTTCATATAATAATTACATATAATTGTGTTATAAAGTATAAAACACCGTTATTTCAAATCATGAATTTTCTTAGCGGACACAACTTCTCATCCGCTATGAAAGAGTCGCTTCGTGCTTGTCAATTCGTGGTCGTGACAGGCCACTAACATACAACGATATATCGATATGCCGATACATTGGCGCTGCCAACGCACTATTTGCTTCTTCGCGGTGAATGGCAAGAACAATAACATACGGAACCTGCAAGAGTGTATTTTGTGCAAAATATAAATAAATAAACAATGGCACATGATCGGGAGGTGCTGCGCATGATATGGGAAGGTCAGATTGGGATTTGCTTTCAAGCCGACAGCGAGGAAATAGTCGGCATTAGGCCCGAGCCCTTCTACCTGATGGTCTCCCGTCTCAGCTATTTACCCCTGGTCACTGACAAGGTAAAATTTAACAAATGACAAAGACACTTTGTTTATCTATGCAAAAATCAAATGTTGTTCTCAGGTGCGAAAATATTTCACCCGCTACATAGCCGCCGAGCATCAGGATGGCGCCGCGTGGTTCGATTTCAATGGAACGCCGCTCCGTCTACACTATCCAATTGGTGGGTGAGCCGGAGAAGGGATGGCCGCATGGGCGTCTCAATTCCAATTGCATATTCATGTATATTTCATGTATGCTTTGTTTTGTTTTGGTTCTGTTGTGCACAGGTGTGCTCTATGATCTACTGCATCCGGAAGAGGACAGCACACCGTGGAGCATTACCATACACTTTTCCAAATTTCCCGAGGAGAAGCTAGTCAAATTAAACACAAAGTATACTAAAGATGAAATATTCATTTATAATCCCATAACTAATGCATAGCGATTGATTGACTTTTAGAGAACTGCTGGAATCGCATTACCTGTCCTGCCTGAAGGAGGCCGATGTGCTCAAGCATCGTGGCTTGGTCATCTCTGCCATGCAGAAGAAGGATCACAATCAGCTCTGGCTGGGCCTGATCAATGACAAGTTCGATCAATTCTGGGCGGTCAACCGACGCCTCATGGAGCCCTACAGCGATCAGGAATCATTCAAAAACATTCCAATTCGTTTCTACTACGACGATGTAAGTTGACACAATCTGAAAGATTGATTGCCCGTCAAATATCTGGCACTGGGACTAAGAAGTATTCAATAGGCAAATATTTTGCATTCTAATTTAGACACAGGTTTTTGTTTTTTATTCCTATTGTCTAAAATAGAAAGCTTAGGATTCAAATCGGGAATTTAGTTATTATCCTTTAATTATTGTTAAATCCATTAAAAAACTAATCATCACATTGAGCTACTTGTCAATTAGAGGTTTTTTTTAGGGATATAAAGTGCACATTTAGAAATTAACATGAGTTTTTAAAAGTGGAGCCTTTATTATTTAGAAATCTGGAAAAAATATATCGTGATATTATTTAGAGTATTCGAAAATTAGAATAGCCACTGGAACTGATTAAATTAACTTAAATGCCTAAATTATTAATAATTTAATTTTTAATAAGATTAGCTTAGTGCTTTTAAATATGGATTGTTGCAAATAATAGTTTATATAATATAATAAGTAAGTTGAAAACTCGAGCCTTTAAATCTAATTTGCTTTTTTTAAGTAATCGAGGTATTCCGGATTGAGTCATGATATATAGACTTATACATCACCTAGTAACTTTTTTTAGCAATCAAAAGTAATGTTGGTAATTATGGTTAACCCTAATTTAAACAAGAAACCATTTTTAGTTCGTAAAATCACAAAGAAATTTGTGGCAATTCTAAAAATATAATCCTTTAATCAATTAAGATTTGCACATAATGTGGGCAAAATGGAGATAAGTTCTCACAGATCACTGATCAGATTTCTATATAGTTGGAACTCCTAATGATCTTATGATGCGCGTGTTTTAGCCGCTTTAATGCCCAATTAGAAGCATTAAAGCCATTTAATCTAAAGATCCTTGCGACAGCTGCTGCTGCTTGTGGCATTTGTGGCAATTGCTGTTAACCGTTTAATTGTATTTCCACTTTTGATACGCTCCCAATAGGATTTCACGTACATGCAGAAGCTAATAACGCCGCTCGGCCAGAGCGGACAAAAGAAGAATCTGGCCGACCTGATGGCCGAATTATCGACACCTGTGCGCAAAGCGGGTGAGTTGACTACTAACTATCTATCTATATATATGTATGTATATATAGTATATATATATATGTATATGTATATGTATGGGCATTAGCAACGCTCGCTGAGGGATTTGCCGGCTATCAATTAGCCGCAGCCACTCACAATTATTTTGGGCAATCGACATTGGCATTCTTATAGCGGCTAAAATCCTTACAAGCCAACAATCCCTCTCGCTCTGACGCACACACACACACAGACACACACACATAGACAGACAGACAGACGGAGGCAGTCGGTCTGTCTCGCTCTGAGAGGCATTCATTAGAAAAGCGGGCAAAAAGGTGCCAGTCAGTCTGGGCCGAAAACAACAACAACATTGTCGGCTCGCTGACTTATTTCGTTTTTTTTTTTGTTGTTTTTTTCTATTGAAGTGCACAATAACGCTGCTGCAGTCGACGTCGACGTCGCCGTTAACGTCAACGTCGACGCTGACATCCTACGACCCTGCGGCTCTGCCAATCATTCTTCAATTCATCAATGTCGCTTGGGCTCAGCAACGAGAACAAAAAGAAGAACCAAAAACAAAAACAACAAAAACAAAAACAAAAAGAAAAAGAAGAAGAAAGAAAAAAAAACGAAACGAAACGAAACGAAAAATTATTGAACAATGGCCCTTAGGCAGATCCCGGGGCTAAAAGCAGCCGAGAACTGTGCAGGTTGCCTGTTGGACTTTTTGGCCAAGTGTTTTTCGGGCCATTCAGCCGCATAGACAAAACAAAATGCAATGCAACGCGCCAAGTGTGTGTGTGTGTGTGTGTGTTGGTGTGTGTGTGTGTGTGTATACAATAATAGTATATATAAAAGAGTGTGTGCGTGTGGATTTTCGTGGCAAGCGAACGTTGCAAGTCGCTGCTGGATTCCAACTGACCTGCGGCGCCGGCGACAGGCGCAAGTGCGAACGAGAAGGCGCATAGCTAGCTCTAGCTGTGTGTGTGTGTGTGTAGGTGTGTGTGTGTGTGAGTGTGTGTTGGACGTAGTCGTGTCGCAGTGGCTTAGGTGCAATAATAGCATTGGGAATTCCATCGCTAGACAAAAGGCGGAACTAAATACCTGCGGCTGGGATTTACGAATTATGTGCTTCGTGTAGATCTCTAGAATTCATTAGCCATCTCTCTCACTCTCCCTCTCTCCCTCTCTCTCTCTCTTTGTCTGAACTGGCAACATTTGTTCAATTCTCTTTCATTGAGAAGCATTGACTACAAAGAGATTTGCCCGTCTCTCGGCGCTCTCCACTCATTCTCATGTGCCCATCCCCTGTATCCTTGTCCTGTTGGCCTGTTTCGTCCTGCGGCCCTGTTTTCGTCCTCAGGCTACCTTCACATCTGCAACAGCGGCAGGTTGGTATTTCCCCGGTTCAAGGTGTGAAATTTTTATTTGCATGCATTTCGCCCAACAACTTTGGGCGTAGCGGAATTTCCCATTTGAAAGGTGAGAGATTTTTGCTTTGAAACACAAAAATCGATCCTTTTTGGATTGGTCCTTGGATGCCAAATATCGGCTATCGGCTGTAACACGTATTTTCCCAAAGGTCATCCAACGTGACAGTTGCATTACAATCTTCTGTTGTCCTTGATGCACACACTCACACACACACACACACACACACACACACACAAACACACACACACACACCTTTATGCAATTGCTTTAGCTTACCTTAAGTCTAGCTTAAGTGGGCCAATGGATCAGTTAGCTGTGCTGGCTTAAACATAAGTTAATTCTTGCGTAGGCCAATAATGAACATAATAATTGCTTTTGGATATGTTTAGATTTTCTTCTTCTTCTCTATTTTTCAATTTCATTTAAAATTTCACAAAATTTGAAGTATTTTTAATTTAGTGGCAATCTACAAAACTTGTGGCATTCTAAGTATTTTGCAAGGCAGCATATTAAATTTAATATATTAAAAAAAACCAAACAAAATTTTAAAATTTTAAAAATTTTTAATAGGTGCACAAAATAATATGTTATATTTAAGATATAGCAACAGATTAGTTAATCATATTATAATTATTTTATTACTTCAAATTTATTTAAATCATATTTATTTTTGTTTTTCTATTTTGTTTTTTACATTAATTTTAAAATATTAAAAAGACACTAATTCAATTTTAAAATTCTTAACATTTTGAGTTGAGAACTTACCTAAACAAATTAAATAAACAATAAACAATTGCTAAGGTTAATAATGCAATTTTTATCAATTTATTTTTTTTCTGATAAGTTTACATTAAAAAAAGTTGCCTAGTAACTTGTAACCGATTGTAAACTGAAAGCGATATATATATGTTTTATATACAGGTTTATATAATGGTTTATATACAGGGCTATTTCCATATACAGAAAGTATTCACATCTTCTTCGAACAAAAAAAAAATGGTTTTGGTTTATGCAAAATTTCATCGAATTCGCGGCAATTGAAGATGAACATAAAACCGCTTGCAACAAACACACATACATACATACATACGTGTGTGTGTGTGTGTGTGTATGAGTGTGTGTATATGTGTGCAGCTATAGCTCATGCCATGCAACCATTAACCGAAACGCATTCGATGGATATGTTTATGAGTGTGCACCCACCCCGCTCCCCCCCGGCGCCCGCAAACCCATTTGTTCCCCTCCTTGTTATGTTTTTTTTTTTTTTTTTTACTTTTTAGTTTGTGTTGTGTTGGCCAAGCATGAGTTGTTTATAGTTGGGTTTTACTTTGCACACTGCATCTATTACACTGCTTCTAAAGATGATCCGTTCAGCTACCATTTCAGCCCGCCCCATCCATCCCCCCCTGGCACCCGCTGCAACGCCTTTGGCCCTTTCCAGCTGCCAGCCAGTCGCTGCTTGCCAATTGCAGTTTTGTGTGTAAAAAACAAAAAAAAAAAAACAAAAAAAAAAGAAGAAAGAAAAAGTTCCACCGCTGCCGTTTGCATCCGCATCCGCCATGAAACACCCACAAATCACATTCAAAACGTGGTCAACTGTCTGCCGATTGAAACGGTCGGTAGGAGGGGTAGGGGTAGGGGTATAGTGTAGATGGGAGCACTTGAACGTGTACTGCTGTCTATATGCGTGTGTGTCTGTGTGTGTGTGAGTGTGTCTGTGTGTGTATTTGTAATGCGTGCATTTTCATAGAAAATTTGTATTTAAATTGAAATGAATTTCAAATATACAATGCAGTCGTCGTGGCGGTTCAAAGTAGATGCCATTCCGAGAAATCAAAAAAACCAAGTAAGCAACAACAACAACAACAACAGCAACTACAACAACACCAAGCAGAAGCAAGCAACAACAGCAGCAGCAGCGGCTAAAGGCGGCCCGAAGAATCTAAGACGCGTCAAAAATAAAGAAAACGCATTTCTTTTCGACTGCGCTGCTTTTGGCCACTGCCTCTGCTACTGCTGCTGTCTCCTTTTTGAAGTACACCCTGTATTTGCGCATTACAAGAGGGGCATACTGCATTTTGTTATATGGCAAAGGTTGTATACTTAAATAACAAATTATAGCAAAACATTTTTACTCTATATTTTTTTTTTATTGTTGCATTCTTATAATTATCGGATAATATCGCAAAGCTTGTTTCAAAAATACCACGCTTAAAGAGCAGAAGCAGACGGAACACAGTGGGTTACAGGGTATACCGTAGTCGTGCTGCCCCTCGCCTAAAGTACACTTACTTGTTGTTGCTTTGGTTTGGTTTTTTTTTTTGTTTTTTTTTTATCGTGCAATGTGTTGGGTTGGTAGAGGTTTGGTGTGGGGTGTGGGAGGGGGGAGCCCGTAGCACAGGCGCTTTCATGATTTGCCGCCGGCTGTGACTGCGGATCTGGCGTTCACCGGAAAGCAGCGTCAGCGTCGGCGGCGTTTTGGCTTTTTGAATGCTCACTCACACACACACATGCATACAAACATACATGCATATGCATATGCACACGCTCTCTCATTTGCTCGCTCTCTCGCTCTCTGTGCGTGTGTGTTTGTGTGCGTGTGTGTGTGCGTGTTTGTGTATATTTGCTTGCGCTCTCTGCGTATGTGCGTGCATTTGTATTTGTGTAGGCTGCTCTCGAATGTGTGAAAAGGAAGTTCTGAGATATCACCTCCGCTTATTTGTATTTACACCTCCACCTCCCTCCACCTGCACCTCCACCTCCACCAGCAGCTTGGCTGGTCGGAAATCGCACCTCGCACAGCGATCGCTTGTGTGTATTTATCACTTCGCCCCTGTCGCTGCTGCTGCGATTGCTGCTGCTGCTGCTGCACCATATTTTGTTTTATGGTCAGCAGTTTCGGCTGCTGCTGTTGTTGTTGTTGTTGCTTTTGGCTGTGTTGCATTTGCCACCTTTGCATTTGCTTAGTTCCATTTCGACACATTTTCGTTTGCATTTCGTCAATCAGACAAACAATGCACAATGCAATCAGGACGAACCTCTGCTCTCCTCCCTTCCTCTCACGTCTTTCTTCTTACTTGGCAGTGTGTATGTGTGTGTGTGTGTGTGTGTGGGTGTGTGTGTTTGACAATTGGTTGTGCCACGCCCTGGCATTTTGGGTGGGCTATGCGGCAGCTGCAAAAAAAAAACAAACAAAAAAACAAGCAACAAGTTGGTCCTTTGAATGCATTTATCTCAACGAAATCCGCTTAAAAATCTTGACGTCGCTTCCAATGGAGACATTGGAACGACTCACAAAACTGGAAAGCTCGCTTCCAGCACTCTCCCTCTCACTCGCTCGCTCGCTCCCTCGATCGCTGCCAAGCTCAACTTTATCGCGTTCTCCTTTTGAAGCTTTTTCTCTTTGGAAATTTTGCACAGAACTGTTTCAAGTGTTTACATTGAAACATCCGATTTGTGTGTTTTTTTGTGTTCGAATCAAGTTGATCGCCTCGGATCGTATCGGATCGCATCGCATCGCATATTTTCCATATCTGTCAGCAGTGCTCCCCTCACTTCCTGTGCTACTTTTGTTTATGTGCCTTTTGATGCAATCTGCCAAAAAATAAAGTTGTCCAGTCAACGCTTTTTATGCCCTCTGTTGAGAGAATTTCACATTTCCCACGAAACTAGTAACATTTGTGGAAAAGGGGGAAGAAAAAACGTTTGAACTCAAATATTATAAAATTATTAAAAAATTTAATTTATTGTGCGGAAAATGTTAACCATCGTTTTTTTTTATTATTTTTTTTTTTTTTGTCTGTTAATATAATTTGTTGAAAAAAACACTTACAAATTGTTGTTGCGGCAACCAAACAAACGGATTGCAACGTATTGAATTTAAATGGCGTAGGAGAACTTGTACGGCAACAAAAGAAAAATAAATAAAAAATACACAAAAAAACAACGAACAGCAAAGAAAACAATAACAATAACAAGTGACAAACCATGGCACAAAGCAAAAAGCAATTGATTAGCAGTTTTTAATGGCGTCACTGAACTGCAAAATGAAAATATGCAATCGATATGTACACACATATATAGTATATATATATATATACATACATATATGTATATATGTATGTATATAGAACCGGAACTGCTGTATGATATGGCCTAATCGCTGGGAATTACGAAACTAGATCCCCGAACAAAGATAAGGGGACAGCTTTCCACTAAAAAAATATAGAACATATCTTTTACAAAAGGAGAAGCAGAAAGAGAGAGAGAGAGAGAGAGAGAGAGAACGAGAGAGAGAGACAGCTAGATTGGATGATGCATAACATTTATTTATTTTATTTTACGACACAAAAAAAAAAAATAAATAAATAAAAATTAATAAAAAAATGTAATTAAATTGAATTTAAAATACAATTAAAATTATAAATGAATTTCAAAATATAAAATTTATAAAAGAATTATGGGGGGGGGGGGGGGGGTATTAAATGCAAATCTTGCATGAATTGTGGAAAACGCAGAAAAACCCAATTAGACCAAAAATAATTAGTAAGAAAATAAACAACTGTGCGAAAAAGTTATTAACAATTTATACTGTATATACATATATATATATATATATATATATATATCATAAATTAAAAAAAAAAACCAAATCGAAGTAGAAAATATAGTTAGCTAAGAAGAAGAAGAAGAAGAATTACAGTTAACGTTGTTAGAGCAAAGCTAGTTGTTGTTGTTGTTGTTGTTGTTGTTGTTGTATTTGGATTTTATGGGTTTTAGTGGCGCAATCTATGAAATTATTATGATGATTGGCTTTCTTATCAGATACGTTCAACATTCGCGCTGCAATGGTTTATTTTTAGGCATGAGCTATGCGCCTCCAACTGAATCGAGCAACGGGCAATGAACAACCACAACAACAACAACAACCACAACAACAACAACAACGCTTGTTGTCGCCTTGTCGCTCAATCACTTGTTGTTGTTGTTGTTGTTGTCGTTTATAAGACTGTTTGGCGCCATTCTCTGCATTGGGGGCGCTTCAACATTCTCGTCGCATTTTGTTTTTTCTTTTTTTTTATTTTTATTTTTTTTTTCATTTCTTTATTATTATTATTAATGTTTGTTTTTGTTGTTAATGTGCTTTTTTATTGCCATCGCTGCTGCTGCTGTTGTTGTTGCAGTTGTTGTTGTTGTTAACGCTGCTAATCACGTGTCGTTGGCATCATAAAAGCTATACACTTCATATGTTCTCAAAGTCTGTGTACTTATTGAAATGAATCCAATTTGAATATATATCTATCTATATATATATATATATATAAATCTTTGGCACATTATCCATTATGATCGTAATAATTGAATCTTGTTTGATCTTTTTTTTATATAAGAGTCCCATTTCTTTTGCTATATAGATAATGATATATATATAATATAATAATGTATATATATATTATGAGTTATGTTATAACTGTAGTTAGTGTGCAACCGGGAGACGACTTTGCCTCTGCCACCGAACTTAGAGACAAACCTCACTTGACACACATTTTCCAATCCATTGCAATTCCACACACACACATGCATACATCAAATAATATATACATATGTATATGATGTATATATATGTATGTATGTATGTATGTATGCATAATGTGTGTAATGCGTTATAACCCATATATCATCATTATGCACGGATCACAGGCATATTACCATCGGGGGCAAGCGGCGGGTGGGCGCGAAATGGATTCGTATCGTTCAACATCGTCGTGCAACGCGACGCGACGACGAATGCGTTCTACTTGAACTCGGACTCGTTGCACAAATCTTATCTCTGGTCACACTCACGCACACACACGCACACACACACGCACACACACAGCTGCTTGCTCTCTTCCCACTGTACGTAATCAGGCATTATCAGAGCTATATATATATATATATATATATATATATATGATATGAAGTGTGTGTGTGCCAGTTACTTACTGCTCCGATACCCTGTAGCCAAGTAGAGGGTATAATGCATACAGAGACACACACACAGACACAAAATCCTGGAAATCCTTGGAAAGTATATCGATATCTTTATCTGTATAAATTTATATAAATACATTTATGCAATTATGAAACGAATGAATGCATTTATAATTTTGAGCACTAAAAGATGATGTAAAAAAATAATAATAATAATAATAATTAATATCCTGTTGCCAATATCCTTTTGCCTTTGAAGAATTGCCTGAGCTGAGATCGATTGCTGAATTTAATAACTATTTTACCAGTTAATATAAAATGTGATTCCTGAGAAGATCCCACTGATCGCAGCAGAAGCAGAGTTTATTTTGGGCTAGGAACAAGTTGTTGCCTGATCCTCACAAGGATACCTCTGTGTGTGTGTGCGTGTGTGTGTGTATGTGTGTGTTGTCATTATATGTGGAGCGATGGTGCCGAGATTAATCTATAATTACAATACACCTAGCTATAATTATAAATGACGAAATTCATAGCAATGATCGGCCCACTTTAGATTATTAATTTTGTTGTTGTTGTTGCTTGTCGATTAACGGTTAGCCAAAGTCTTTGGGCCATGGCCCGATAATGTTAACTGTGATTTATATGGCAATCAGATGGCACAAAATACTCGCTTTTTGGGCTATAAATAGCCGCTGATTGATACCAATTGGGTGCCAATTTTGATAAGTCAATTTAACAACTTTGCGATCACTGATCGGCAGTAATCGATAAATTAATTAAGACAACCAATCGATTGCTACGATAACAATTAATTTCTTAAAGAAAATACAATTTGTACGTTTGATATTGTCTATGAATATAAGCTTGAATCAATTTCAACTTTAATTAATCAGTATTCAATTTTCTTTCTCTCTCTCTCTCTCTATCTCTGTTTCTGTCTCTCTCTCTCATTTTAGTTGGCTTTCGCACACATGGCATCGAGTTGCACGAGGAGACGCAACTTCAATGGATGTCCGAGCATTTGAGTTATCCCGACAACTTTCTGCATTTATCGGTCGACTATAAAAACGAATAACTCACACTGACACTCACAGTCACACTCATAGTCACACTCACACTCACAGTCACACTCATAGTCGCAGTCACACTCATTATTATTTTGTCGACAAATGGAGAGTTCTTACCAGCGAGCGATTTATGGCTTTAACCCAGGGCCGATCTACAAAACGGATCGATTTACAAACAAACAAACAAACAACAACCAACTATAGCATATAATTTATCAATTAAGTTCAATGTACAATACATACAACATTTATGTAGCATATTTATGCAATAATATATAATATATATATACACACATATAGCTTTGATCTAGCATTTATACTATATATACTATATAGATACATGTGTATCGGAAAAAATAGATTTGCACGTCAATTCATCGATCATTTCGATTCGTACTATTTTTTCTCGCATTTTGCTCTTTCGACAGCAGTTCGTGTGGTGCTATTTATAAGTAACCCCTCCCCCGACACAACGACCAGCCCCCAAGCTTGGACTGGCCCCAGGAACTCTACACACACACACACACACACCACACACACACACACACCATACACACACACACCAACACATCTTGGCACAAATCGTGCCCTAAACGGTTATCAATTTCCACTGAAAAGACAGCCAGCAAAAGAAAGTGACGAATATTTAATACCCTGTTTTTTATAACTTGCCTAAAAAGTTCACTTATTAATTTTGTTTTTATTTAGCAATTATATTTTAATCTATAAAACATTGATTTGTAAAGTTCACTTCTGTTATTAATTTAAGACAATAATTTTCATATAACACCATTTTTCTGTAAAAGATAAAAATTGTTTTTTTTTTTTTGGCTTGAAACAAGTACTAAATTTATTGTTTTTATTGCTCATAAACAAATATTTTTTATTGATATTTTTGGCAGTTTAAATTTTTAAATTATTTGATTTCAACTTTAACAAATTCGCTAATCAAATAAAAGCTGATTAGCTTTTATTGGATATACCCTACTTTGTGCTCCCATTTGCCAGGGTATTTGGAAAATAAGAATCGTACATTTTGGTTGGGTTCATTGATTATAACACTCGCGATTTTTATCCCCTGTCAAGATAATGGCGACCTTACACAATATTTCAACCAGTTCTGTTTTTTTTTATTTGTTGTTTTTTTGTTTTATTTAACTTTTTTATTGTTTTTTTCTTTATTCGTTTTTATATTCCATTTTTTATGTAGTGCATTGATTTGAAAATATCTGTGGACCTTAGAAATAAGGGAACAGCACTTCAGAATGATTATGATACGATTATGATTATATATACAGTTTGTCCAGAAAGTGTTTGGTCATAGCGAAAAATTCATATTGCGCAAAATATATATATTTTCTTATTGTTCTATTATTAAATGGATTTCTCTTAACTAAAATTAACAAGATTCATTCATTTAAACAATTGTGAAATTTATCAATTCTTTGGACTGTCCAGAAAGTGTTTGGACAATAAAGATTTCATAACGGATTTTGTAGAATTTAACCACCAGATTGGATAAAATTTCATATTTTTAAGGATACTGTAAGGTAATACCCAAAATTTGGAGCAGATCCATTAGAGGATAGCTTAAGGAACATAACAGTATCAATAAAGTCAATTATGAAAGACCGTTGAGTATTGTAAGTCTGTTCTTTCCTAGTGCAGACATATAGTTATCAGACAAAAAAAATATAGATATATATATATATTTGTATGTATATATATATTTAACAATTTATATTTTGCTTGCTTAAATAAATAATACTTATTGATTTACAATCACACGATTAGGAAATATTTCTCATTTGTTTACAGAAGATTATCGATAAGTTCTTGATTTTCTGATCACAGATTTGATATATGTATATTTATTATATAGAGATATATATTTATTAATGTGTTTCTATTCCTCACTGATCCGAGGAGATTTCTATGACTTTCAATAGTTCAAATCAATGTTAATATTTATATTGATCCTCAATGATGATCAGTTTGCAATCGAGTTTATGAACTGGTATATATATATATATATTTATATATATATTAACTTTGGATGGAATCCCATGTGTCTGATATGTATCTTAAATAGCTGCAGGGACCATAAACATATATAAATAGACTTAAATAATATAATTGAATTTTATTAGATTCGTATCTAAATATGTGCATTTTTATAGCAATGCCCTTGCCAAATGCACTCAGGTGTGCAGTGCGGCAACACAGAGAGACAGCCACGAACCACCAACACACACACACACACACACACCACCAACACCACCACCCCCCCTTTGTGAGAGCAGCCGCTTTGTTAACTTTGTAATTTTGGCTGCATTTGATGAAAATTCATCAAATCGAAGCTCGCGAATTTTGCACATGATCATCAGGCGCACCAGCTGAGTGGTGTCGGTGGTGGTTCGGTGGTGGTGGTGGTGGTGGTGGTGTTGGTGGTGCACTGTCATTTTGATGGTGGGGCGAATGTTTGTCACGTGGCATTACAAAAGTCACAAGAAATGTTCGGACAGCAACAAGAAAAAATATCAAAGAAATTCGTCGAATGCCCCAAAAACAAAAATGAGGCACATGTGCAATGCCCAGGTTGCTACACACACTGTGTGTATATGTGTGTGTGTGTGTGTGTGTGTGTGTGGGGTGTATAAAGTGCATTAAATTTGGATGCAACCCAGATTTAATACACAGGTGTAGTTGCAAATGAAAATGTGTTTGTTTCGTTGCTGCCCTGCAACCAATTGACAGCGTTGTACAGTTACAAATATATATATATATATAATATATATATATATATATATGTATATTATATTATATAAATATTATTTTATTTTATTCCCATTTTATTTTATAAATATTATGATTATCATATTTGTTTATCACAAATTATTATTAGCAAATTATCTGCCAGTTGAGACTTATTCTGATTGTCCCATTTTTTCTTTCTATATAGTGAAGGTAGCTCAAATGTGACTTAACCCGATCTGTATCCAGATTAATAACATATATATTATATATAGACAAAGTAAAAGCAAATCAAATGGTTTATCGCAAATTTGTCTTCCAGTTAGAACACGCTATGCAAATGAGTCAGCATTTTTCCATGACAAATAGGATATATATTTATATATATGAATGTATGTGTGTGTGTGTGTGTGTGTGGAATGCATCGCCTGCTGACGATCGTAGGGCATTTGCTTGGTCTCTTTTGGCCAACTTCTTGCACGTCTCAGCACAGCGTTAAATTCTTTGGCAGCAACCACAACACACACACATAGACACACACACACAGACACACTCACACACACATAGCCTCACACACACACACACACAGACACACACACTTACACTGGGACTATGCTAAAATATCAACGTTGTACAATGAGTGGACTGCCCATCGCTGCCGCCAGTTGACGTTTACGTTTACGTCTCAGCAGCAGCGGAAACAGCAGCAACATCAGCAGCCGCCGCCGCCGCCGCCGCCGCCGGCAGCAACGTCAGCGGCGTCGGTGGCTCTGGCTCCTGATTGGCGCACACATTGGCAAACGAGAGCACTTTATTTTTAAACGTTTTAAAAATACAAGCATTATAGAATTTAGCGGCTTAGTCATAGCACAAAGCGTTGCGATAACCGAAAATGACAAAAAAACTAAATTAAAAAAAAAAACAACAAAAACAAAAAACACAACAAACACAACAACAACAAGGAAAACACACACAAAAACGAAGAATAAAATACAAAAATATGCTATGCGAATTGAACTGGGGGACAAAACCAAAACCGATGCGAAACGAAACGAAACGAAACGCGACACAGTCAACCAAAGGAAAACTAAGCACACACACACACACACACACAACACACACAACACACACACACATAAGCCATGTGATGAGCTGGCCAACATGACACACACAACAATCACAAGATCACAAGATCAACGCACAAAGATCAATCATTGAAAAATCCATACAGCGTTTTTCACTAATTTTCATTCAAATATTTTTAAAAAAAATATATATATATTTATTTATTTATTTAAAAAAAAAAACAACAAACACCAGTTAGCTGGGAGTAGTAAAAGGCTTACAGTGCTTAAACCAAATTATTAAATATAATTAATCCAAGAGTAAAGCCAAATTGGGTTTTTATTTATTTATTACTATTTTTATTATTATTTTTTTTTTATTAAATAATATTTTTTGCTAATTTGTATTTATTATATTTTAAATTTTACTTTTAATACAAAATTTTTTTTTAGTTGTGTAACTTAATTATTTTTGTGGATTTGGAAAAGTTCATAACAGTGGAAAGTTAGCAATCTGGATCAGGATTATATGTATATATATATATATATATATATATATATATATGCTATATATATATGCTATATATATGCTTCCTGCTGCCTGTTGTACGCATTTTTAATGGGTTTAGGCTAGAATAAGAATTATCATCAGTCCCAAAATGGTTATCGAGCTTAGCAAAAGTATGCCACAGGTAAATAATATCTTTTCCGACTCCATGAAGTATATATAAACATATATATTCTTGATCTGTCTATCCGTGGATCTCAGAGACTTCAAATCTTCCATCTAAACCACACCAAGATTAAATTTATGCAATGCTATCGATCAATTCTATCGTTACGCGTTTATCGATACAAATCGCTTTCCGATAGCAGCAATTAACACAGTCGTAAATATATATATGTATATATTTATAATCGATAATATATATATACCTTGATATAATATTGATTATTTAATTGCATTCAAATTTGCTGAGAAACACGGAAGAAAATCGTAAATTATTTTTATTGTAGTATTAAATATATATATATATATATTCTTGATCATAATCACTTGTAGAGTTGATATAGTCCCTCAGTTGGAGTTGCAGTTATCACATTCTGACCTGACAGGCGGTATATATTTCTGAGCTGGCCGGATCGGATCACTATATCATATAGCTGTCATCGAAACCAACCGATCGATAAGATAACCCTTGTATTACTTAACGAGCTATCCCCAAAAACCACATTCAACAGTTGTGTGTGTTTTTTATGCTGCATTTGGACTAGGAAAAGATACATTTGGGAAAATGTGCATTGTGTAAGTGAGAAAAGTGCAGAGAGAGAGAGAGAGAGTGGGAGAGAGAGAGTGGGAGAGTGGGAGAGAGAGAGTGGGAGAGTGGGAGAGGTGTGTGTTTGATCTGATCACATAATCACATAATACCTGAGTTGAGTAGCGTGATCTGTGATCAGCCGATTGGCAACTGCCAATTGCCAATTGGCAATTGCATAAGGGCCAAGCTAGCGAGCTGTTGACTTGTTGTACAAGTGCCAAATGATTAACGGCGGCTGCTGCTGCTGCTGCTGCTGCTGCTACACTGGCCAACAAAATGGTGGAATTGACACACCAGCAACACAAAGAAGAGGAAGAAAAAACACTGTTCAATATTTAATGTTTTTGTTAATTGAATAATTTTTTATTTCTTGTTCAGTTTTGTATTTTGTTTTTTTTTTTTAATTATTTTTTTTTGTTGTTTGTTTCAATATATAAAAATACTGTTGTATATATATACATACATATATATGCATATATTTATTAGCATATATATAACTAGATATATATATATATATTTTGCTTGCAAATCGGTTGCACGAAAAAAAAACATCTCTTGTATATAAATATATTGTATATATGTATATTGTATATAGATATATTTGTTTCTGTTGTTGTTGTTGTTGTTCTTGTTGATTTGTTGTAATTATACTATATATCTATATATATATATATATCGGTTAATAATTCTTTATATGCATCAGCAGTTTTTAACAGTTTATTAAATTTTGTTTTTTCATATCACAAGAATTTTCAATTTCCCAAAAAAAATATATATATGTATATATTTATATAATTTTTGTAATATTAGATTATAATATATATATATATATAAATTTATCAGCTATATAAAAAGAATTACATATTTGATTAGTGCCCGTTTGTTAACTCAATAGAGTGGGCTGGCCACGCCCAGTTTTCCTTCCTTAAACATATATATATATATTTTGCTTCTTTTTTTTTTAGCCATGACAACAAAATTCATGTGTGTATGTGTGTGTGTGTGTGAGAGTGTGTGTGTGTGTGTGTGTTGTTTTTGTTTTTGTTTTTGTTTTTAAAGCTTTCTCTTACAATCTTCTGAATTAGTATTTTGTATTTTTGTATTTTGTTTTTATTTTTGTAAATTTAATTTCAGTTGCAAATGTTGTTGTTGTTGTTGTTGTTGTTGTGTGTGTTGTGTTAATTGTTATTTAAGTTATTTTCCCAACTGTAAAAAATAACACTTAGAGACATTCGTAGCACTCCTGGATTAGTTGTGGGAAATGTCTGTCAAGAAAAACATATATGTTTAAAATCGAACAACTTTATCATATATAGTTGTCATCGGAAGATCTGTGAAAGCCAGCGTTTTTGACTCCTTTTTGCGTTCTGCTCTTCTTCTTTCTTTTTTTTCATTTTTATTTGTCTGTCTGTCGTTTGTCGTTTAGCGTGAAAATTCTTTTGTTGATTGAATTTTCCGCTTGAATATTTTTCGCTTCTTTTCTTTTTTGTACACCGTTAGTTATTTACACAAACAAATAACCAAAAAAAAAAAAAAAGAAAATGTTACTCAGAAGTAAAATCGCAAAAAAAAATAATTATAATAAAATAATTAAACATAATTATAATTAATAAAAAAAAAAAAGTGTCAACTAAATATAATTGCTTTTGCCTTAAGCTAATTTGTTCCTAGAAATAATAAAAAAAAAATTTTGGGGCGATAAACTTAATTTAAATTTAAAATGTAACTAAAACTAATTAAAATTAAATTTAAGCATTTCTTTATATAATTATGACAATTACTTATGCCTATGTATGTGTGTGTGTGTGTGTGTGTGTGTATTTGTGGGAAGGTTTCTGATATGTTTTTGGAAGTATTTGCTTTCGCTCAAATTAAATAATTAATTATATCAAAAATTAAATTTAACAATTAATTAAAGCAGACGCAAATAAAAAAAAAAAAAAATCTTGATTTTAGACTTGATATTTTCTATATATATATATATATTTGATAAACTTACAAAGCCAAGGACCAGGCCCAAGGCCACGCCCCCCATTCCTTGCTAGGTGGGTTGTTTCCGCTTGCTGCTTGTTGCTGCTGTGCACATCAGCAACTGTTGCTGTTGCTGTTGCTGCTTAGGCGAGCAGCGTTATGGGCGCTGCCCTTGGGCTATTGCTGGGCGTGCTTGCTGCCGTTGCAACGCCAGCAACAGTTGCCGTTGTGCCCGCAGCAGCAGCAGCAGCTGCAGCTGTGGTTAGACGTGCCAGCGCCTCCTGATCCAGCCAGCGCTGCTGCAACTGTTGCTGTTGCTGTTGCTGCTGATGTTGCTGCTGCATCAAGTTGTCGTTGTAGGCGGCAGCATGCAGCTGCAGGTTGAGACTGTAGCCGTGTGTGGAGCTGGAGCTGGCGCTGATGCTGGCGCTGTCGCTGTACGTGGAGGAGCTGCTCTCGTAGCCGGAAACGGGCGATCCTTTGGGGCAGCAGAAGCCGATGGGCGACAGCGCCGGCGCCGAGAATGGACTGAGCACGTTAATTGTGGGCGTGGCTGGTTTGCTGTTGCTGCTGCTGCTGCTGCTGCTGTTGCTGCTGCAACTGTTGCTGTTGCTGACGGCATTTTGAAACTGTTGCTGAGGACTCCCGGCGGGAAACGGCGGCAGCGTTGCATACGACATCAGCAGCGGCGGCGGCGGCGATTGAAAACAATTGTTGCTGTTGCTGCTGCTGCTGTTGCTGCCGCAGTTGCTGCCGCTCGCAAATGGATGATTGCTCCAAATGATGGACTCCCGTTGTTGCTTCAGCGTCACGCGCTTCTTCTTCTTGCTGCTGCTGCTGCTGCTGGTGCTGGCACCGTTGAGCATTGCATGCTCCTCATCGTCCGCATCGGCAGCACGTTCGTCCTCCACCCGCAGTTCCAGCTGCAATTGCTCCTCATCCTCCAGCTGCTCCTGCTCCCGTTGCTGCTGCTGCTGCTGTTGATGTTGATGTTGCTGCTCCTCCTCGTCGGACTGCTCGGCTGCCTCGTCCAGCAGATAGGGCTTGAAGAGTTTCACCTGCTTGGCGGGCAGCTTGCGATCAGCAACAGTTGCTGCCTCCGCCTCCGCTTCCGCTTCGGCCTCCACATCGATGTCCACATCGTCCTCCAGCTCGTTGTCGCTCGGCTCGCATTTGATGGCCTCCAGTTTGCTTAGCTTATCCGCTGGCGGCACGCCCACCGCCCACAAATCATGGGCGGCACGCTTGCGACAGCCCAGCTGCAATTGTTGCTGCTGCTGCTGCTGTTCCAATTGCATTTGTTGCTGCTGCTGCTGTTGCTGCTGCTGCTGTTGCTGCTCTCGCTGGCGTCGCGCTGCGCTGCTGAGCGATAAATCCATGGGCGTGGCGGGCAGATAGGCGGCGGGCAGCTGATATGCATAGGCCAGCGGCAACTGTTGCTGCGGTGCCGATGACGGAATGTGCTGGCTGTTGTTGTGGCTGCTGCTGCTGCTGATAGTCGAGGAGCAACAGTTGCTGCTGGGCATGGGCATTGCATTTGGCACTTGTTGTGTTGTGTTTGAACAATATGGCAACGCTGTGTGGCTGTTGTTGCTGCTGCAATTCTTGCTGCAATGGTTGCTGCTGCTGTTGCTACCGTTGTTGTTGTTGTTGTTGTTGTTGTTGCTGGCAATGGCTGCAACAACGGTAGCGATTTTGGCTGCCGACAGCGTGCTGTTGTTGGTGCTGCTGCTGCTGGCCGTTGCAACTGTTGCCGTTGCAGTTGTGGCTGCAGTAGCAACTGCAACTGTTGTCGCTGCATTTCCATTGCTGTGGGGCAACGGCAACGGCTGCTGCTGCTGCTGTTGCGGTTGTGGTATTGGTTGTGGCTGTGGCTGTTGTCCCGCTGCTGCTGTTGTCGTTGCTGTTGCTGCTACAAAATGATGAAAATGAAAGCCGTTTGCCAACAAATGATGCCGCGCTGCGTCAGCAACAGCTGCTGCCATCGAGGCGGCGGCAGCAGCATTATGATGATGATGATGATGCACATGATGAGCCAAAAGATGTGGCAGCTTATGAAACTGATGCGGCTTCTGTTGTGGCACAATTAACGTTGCTTGCTGTTGCGACAACAACTGTTGCTGTTGCTGCTGCTGCTGATGCTGATGTTGCTGCTGATGTTGCTGCTGATGTTGCTGCTGATGTTGCTGCTGATGTTGCTGCTGCTGCTGCTGCTGCTGTTGCTGCTGATGCTGATTGTTGGCAACCGATGAACGCAAATTTGGCTCGCATTGCAACCACTTTTGTATCTGGCGGCGATGGATATTATATTTTCGGGCTGTGGCACGTTGATTGCCCTTGCAATCATTGTCGTTGCGATACGACTCCAGCACCTGCAACTTGAATTGCGGCGTAAAAATGCGACGCGAGCCCATTTTAGGGCTGCAAGCGCTGCTGCTGCTGTTGTTGCTGTTGTTGTTGCCGCTACTGTTGCTGCTGCTGTTGTTGTTGTTGTTGCTGCCGTTACGCTCGGCAACAGTTGCTGTTGCAGCGGGCAGCTTGTGCTGCTCCTGATTAAAACTGCTGCTGTTGCTGTTGTTGTTGTTGTTGTTGTTAATTGAACTTTGTTCGTTGTTATCCATTTTGAGTTTTGAGTTTTGTATAAAACGTTTTTGTATTTATATATTTAGTTTTTTAGGTTTTTGTTTGTTTTTGTTTTTTATTTTTTGTATATATGTATATCAAAAATATTGTATTTATAATATATACATAAATATTTGATTTAGTTGTACATAAGCATTAGTTGCTGTTGCTCTTGTTGCTGGTGTTGTTGCTGGTGTTGTTGCTGGTGTTGTTGGTGTTGTTGCTTCTGCTTGCGTGCGTCGCTGGCGACGCTTGCGCTTTCATAACTCGCGATCTGGCAGCGCTGGCACTGGAAACAAGTGAGCGCAACAACAACAACAAAAAACACGTTCGTTGTATATAACAAAAAAAAAAAAAAAATGTTTCTTTTCGTCGCTGCTGCTGCTGTTGTTGATTTGTTGTTGATTTTCTGTTGTGTTATTCAGCCTTAGTTGCTCAGCTTGTAAATGTTTAAATGAAACACCCCGGAGAACACAACACAAAAAAAATGTATAAATATATATTGCAATTTTGTTATTTGTTTTTTAGTTGTAGTTTGAATTCGTTTGCACACAAAAAACACACAGAGAGAAAAAATATCTTGCTTTTTTTTCTGTTGCTGACTACGCGACGCGTTTCGCAACCGTACGGCAAGGAGTCCAAAATACAATTGTTCTGCCTGCTGCGTTCTACGTTCTAGACTGGCTGGGCCGTCGTCGACTGTTGCCGCTGCTGGCGCTGCCGTCGCAGTCGCAGTCGCTCGCTCACACACACGCACGCACACACTTGCACAGGCATAAGCGAGAACGAAACGAAACGAACTGAAATGAACGAATGAACGCAGCAGCAGAGCCAGCGGCAGCAGCAGCAACAACAACAACAAAAACAATACAGCTCGCGCGCGCCTCTCAGTCTGAGAGTGTGAGTGCAGTCGACGCTCTGTCTGCTTGCTTGTGGGCCTGTGTGTATGTGTGTGTGCCTGCGCATCTGTGTGCGAGTTCTAATAGCTCATCAGCAGCAGCGCAGCAAGTGTGCGTGCATCTGTGTGCGAGTGTGAACGAGTCAGACACTTGGCGGGCCCCAGAGCCGTCGCCAGACTAAACCAGTTGCTGTTGTTGTTGTTGCTGTTGCTGTTGCTGTTGTGGTTGTAGTTGTTGTTGCTGTTATTGTTGCAGCAGCAGCAACAGCGCTGAGCACTGCAGACAAACTGACGACAATCGTCGGCGAGGTGTCTGCGCTCCTGTATTATGCATGCATGTAGCCTATATCTGTGTGTGTGTGTATGTGTGAGTACTTCTTGTGGAATACAGTATGTATGTGAGTGTGTGTGTGTGTATGTATGTGCATATGCATATGTATATATATTAATATAAATATAAATATATTATTCCATCATGGTTGTTGTGCTTGTTGCGACCGCGGCGCTTTTGTGCGCTGGTGTAGAGTTGATTTTCAGCTACGACCGACGACCGACGAAACGAAGCCGTCGGACGTATTGGACAGAAGGGGACGGAATTGTCGAACGACGATTGCTGGCTCTGCCCCCGGGCACGGCCCAGGCCCGATACCGATTTCGAGTTCGAGTCCGATCCGCCTGCCTTACTCAAACCGCGCATAGTGGGACAAAAACACGACTCTGAATTTTAATTGATTGTCTGCAAAATTCACTTAAATTATACAACAAAGAATTTTATATATAATAAAAGAAACATTAATAAAATATTTATATATATTTCAACATACAACAAATATAATAAAATATCAAATTAAAACACTTGACTCGCAAATATATTTCGAAAATTATTAAAATACTAATAAAAAAAAAATATATATCCGATATTAACATGCGAAAAGTTTAAGTATATTAAAATCTCTTTTAAACAATAATTTTATGTTTATTATATTATTTATATCTATTTGTTTACGCTTTGTAAATAAAATATAACAGTTCTCCTTAGAAAAATTTTAAATAATAAATTTAAATTGTTTTGGTTTCATGACCATAAATAAAATGTTTGCCCCACTGTAGCGACAGCGACGACTGCGAACCACGTAGAGGCCGCTGCCAACTTGCACTACAATTTCGCTAGCTCTGCCAGTTTAAAACGATACACACACACATGCACGGCACATAGTGCATACACAGTGCAAGTGTGAGTGTGTATATGTGTTCTGTGTGTGTGAGTCGTGGCTGCCAGACATTCTGGCACTAGGGCTCGGCCCGTCCGATTGGTGTTTGGTGCTTTTGCTTTTGCTTTTGCTCTGTCGTCTCGACGCAGCGACGTCTGCGTCAAATCGTCACTTGAACTTGTTGAGCGCTAACCGTGTTTATGTGCACGTATATTTGAGTGTGCGTGTGTGTGTGTGTGTGGGGGGAACGCGAAGAGGAGAAAATGCACGCCATGCCCGTCACTGCCTCTCTGATTCTCGCGCTCTTCGCTTATGCTGTTGACTGCATGCACGCATTGGTGTGTGTGTATGTGCTTTGTATCTGCGTGTGTGCTTTGTGTGCATGTGTGCGTTACCTACACAATCGAGAATCAACTGTTGAATGTGTAATGTGCTGTGCTGGCTCATGATGGAATAACATGTTATTCCATCATGTGCTGCTGCTGCTGCTGGCTAAGCGAAAGAGCAATGCATTTTTTGTACGCATACATGCATTATATATGTATGTGTGTATGTGTATATATATATGTATGTATGTATATTTTGTGGTTGCTGCTGATATGTATGTATGCTTGTGTGTGTGCGTGTATGTTTGTATGTAGTTGCTTGTGGGCTGTGGGTGCATTTAACACATTCGTCGCTGCTGCTATCGCTGGCGATGCCACCTGACTAAGCTCAAAGACAAAAGGGCATAGAACACACACAGCATTCATAGAAACTGCAACAACAACAACAACAGAAAACAGCAGCAACAACCGCACTTGTTGCAAATGACAAACGAAAATTGTATAAACGATGAACGTGCGGAGACAAAAAAAAAATAACAAAATCTGCGCTGCTGCTGCTGCTTTTGCTGCCGCTGCTGCTGCTGCTGCTCTTGCTGCTGTTGCTTCTGCCGCTGTGATCGTCGTCGTCAACTGGAATTCATGAATGAAACACATATGCATGTGTGTGTGTGTGTGTGTGTGTATGTGTCGTTGGTGCTGCGGCTTTTTATTGTTGATGTTGTTTTTGGTGGTTTTTCTGGACTGCGTGTGTATGCAAATTCATAAATAAAAAATGTGTTTTGTGTCTATGGAAAGTTGTTGTTGTTTTTGTTGTCATTTGCGCGTGCGATATTCAACAGTAGATGAAGCGAGGGCGCAAGAGCAAAAAATTAAAAAAAAAAAATATTAAATAAAAAAAGCGAAGCACAAGCAGAAGAAGAAAGAAAGAAAGAGCAGAAAGACGCACGTCAAAGGCAGCATCAGCAGCATCAGCAGCAGCAGCAGCAGCAGCAACAATTCAGATAAAAAAGCATTGAGTCACCTAGTCAAAGCAGAAGGCGACGACGACGACGGCGACGACGACGACGACGACGACGGCGACTCTGATGATGCTCGATGATAGATCTCTGCTACTCTGCCATGTTCAGGCTAAGGCGCGAACGAGCGAGGGAGCGAGCGATAGTGAGCGCTGTTAGTGTATGCGTGTGTGCGAGAGGAAGATGGCAAGCTAAGAGAGGCTTCCAGGCAAAAGAGAGGACAGCGGACAGAGGACAGTGGACAGCAAGCATATATTCCCACGTCGTTCCTTAGACTTTTGTTGTTGGTGTTGGTGTTGGTGTTGCTATTGCTGGCATCCCAACACGCCCCAAAAAAAAAAAGCAGAAAAAAAATAAGACGCAACGACGAGTTGTCTGGAGACGTTGAGCGCCCCAAAACACCGTTGCGCCTGCACATGAAAATGTTTTTGAATTGCATTTCCAAGTAACAAATATCAAAAACAATATGCGCACAACGACCAACACCAACAACACTAACACCAACAACAACAACAACAACAACACCAACAACAACAACAACCAAAGTTGAAAAAGAACGAAAACTTCGAAATAAAAAAAAAACAACAACAACAACAACAAAAGCAACAAATACACAGGCAGCGCTGCATGTTTGTGTTTAAAATAAAATCAAAAGAATTCCACTTTTGTGGCCCCGTCGGCTTCTAAATCGATTTATCAAAAAGAAGAAAACGAAAGAAAAAACACAACAACAACAATAACAACAACAACAACAACAACAATAACAAAAAACACATTCAAGTAAAATGCGGAAAAGACGCAGGCAAAGAGATAAAAATTGAATGTATAAAAAGGTAAAGGTAACGTAAAAATCGAAAACCTATACACACAATAGATCCACACACACACACATGCACACACATACACATACACACACACACACACACACGCAGAGACAGAGACAGACACATGAATTGATTAAAAAGTTGAAAAACACAACCAAAAAAAAATAAAAATCATTTGTGTGTTGGTGGACAAGGGGTAAACGGTATGTGTGTGTGTGTGTGTGTGTGTGTAGTCGTCTTTGGAGCACAAAGGGCGCGGTGCGATCGCTCTGTCGTGGACCGTGTGGGCAGCCAAAGGGGAGCGCACCAAGCGACAGGAGGCGTTGAGCAGAGGGAGGGGTGCCTGATGGGGGGGGTGGAGGGGGGACTTGGGACAGCGCCGACGCCGTGCTGTCTGCCTTTGAATGCGGAGCATAAGCCGAAGCCCACACAGACAAACACAGGCGCAAACATCAAAACTATGTACATACATACATACATATATGCATACATACATACATACATACATATATACACACACTATATACAAATAAATACACACATAAGCGAGAGTCGGCTCTGCACATGTCGAATGCTGAGCAGGAAGGGTGGACACGGGGCATGGGGCACGGGGCACGGGGCAGGAGCAACGCTTGGAGACAGCAACTTCAAGTTGCGCACGCGCAATTCAAACTAAATTCAACTAAAAGCAAACTAAACTAAGCCAATGCAAAGCGACCGATTAAAATCGATAAGTCGATATCGAATTATAATTAGACCTACTAAATGTACTAAAAGAGATTTCCTAATTTAACCAAAAAAGATACAATTTTTAGCAGCATTAAAATCTTTAATTAAGCAATATTATAATAAATATTTGAATATCTTTTAAGTAGCTCAAAAAAAGGGAGCATAAAAAACTTAAGATGTGGGAAAGTAACGGAATGGCTTTAACAAGAAAATAACTTTAATTAAACTAAAAGAAATATTCTTAAATTCATCCATTCAAGTGTTGACCAAGCAAATTAGCCAACAACTTAAGAACTTGGCCAAAAGATTATGCAATTGACATAAGTGAAATATATATATAAATAAATATATATAGATATATAAAATTGCATATTAAAATGAAATTAAGAGATAGTAAATATTTTCAAGATATAAGAAATTTATTTATTATTTATTATTATTTATTTTTTATCATTAAAAAAAAAAAAAAAAAAAAAAATTAAGTCTCTCAATTGAAATCCGAAATAGCCAAATCGCATATTGGCATGACTGATGTGACAAAGGTGTGGTCTGCTTACACACACATACACACAAATACTTATAGATATATATATATAGTATATATATATATATATATATATATACATATATAGTAGTTAGTAGTAAACTTGGACCAACTTTTGTTGGGTATTTTGCGGCGCTTATCAGGCGATAACACCAGACAAAGAGAATTCTGAATAACATGCGATCAACACTATTATTAAATTATAAAGTACAACGGTATTTCACCAGAGACAGTCATCAAAATATATGCATATATACATACATATACATATATACATATATATATATCTATAGCAAGCTCACTCGTATCTTTATATTGTCCACTTGGAATATATATATGTATATATGTTCACATTCCTTTTGGCTGATCCATTTTCTTCTGTATGCCAAATCACCACGAATGTATGTATGTGTGTGTGTGTGTGAGAGTGTGTGTGTGGTGTGTGTGTGTGTGGTGTGTGTGTGTGTGGTGTGTGTGTGCGTAGATTTAGTACAGTGGTTACACAATCATTTAAACGCTTCCGGTTGGAAGGTGTTGCCAATTTGCAATTTTTAAATTAAATTTTCATTTCTTTTTTATATATTGGGAATAAAGCTTCAGTATTTGAATGATTGCAAAATATATATATATATTCGATATTACTATATTATCTATTCTATATATCGATATGAAACTTAATTTAAAACTATTTACAAGAAATCAAGTCTGAAGTGGCAATTTGGCAATTTATAACTGAAATTCTAAATTGAAATTTCATCATAATCCAAAAAGGTATTCAAAATTAATCACTCTTTTAGTATATATATATATATCTATATATATGTAGTTATCGTGGCTTGGTAATCAGCTGCAGGCATTTAACATGGCTAAAACGAACTATTTTAGCCCACTTGCCCATTGGCGTTTTCTTTGCCTCCCCCGAGGCCTGCACGTGGCTTAATCACGTTTTCAGCTTACGATCACACACACATACATATTTATATATACAGATATACCACATACATATACCACATACATATACCACATTATAGTGATTGTTGCCATTGAAATTGTAATTGTTTTGACCAAGTTGACTTTTTTTTTTTTTTTTTTTTTTTTTATGTGACTAACACAAAAAAAGATCTAAAATTTCAGTAAGTTTAAAAAAAAAATCGAAAGATATTTATATATATATATATATGTATATATATATGGTATATGGTAGTTTGATCGCCGTTTTCTTTTGCTTAAGTGTAAAAGGTATGATAAGATATGATCAGTCAACTGATGGTTCCTATATGATGATGGCTATAATATAATATGATATGATATGGCTATAATATAATGACAATATAACAGCAATAGTCCATTCTTGATTTTCGTTACGATCGGACTACTAAATATATAAGATGCATAGGAACAATCAGTCGAAAGAGGAACAACTTTTTTGGCTACCTAATTCCTAGCCAAAAAAGTTGTTCCTCTTTCGACTGATTGTTCCTAAGCATCATATATATTTAGTAGTCCGATCTAATTTGTTGTCATATTAAGTGTATAACATATATAATTATTTAGTTGGTTTTGTATAACGTATTATGCATAATATATATAATTATATTGTACTCATTCCTATGTCAACTATTTGATTATCTGATTTGTTCGGATATTTTTAAAACTGAGGGTCAAGTTTAGATAGAAGCAGACAGACAGACTACATCAACTCGGCTAGTGATGCTGATCACGAGTATATACATGTATATATATATATATATAAACAAAAACAAAGAAAATCTAGTTATTTTAATGTGTAGACAAAACCCCTCCCCTCCGTCATCTTTTGAGATTACGGCTGAGCTGTAATTGAAATCGGAGGCTTTGCTTCCAGGGCCTTTGCGATTATCGGGAATCAATCGATTGCTCGTTGGAAGGCAGCACTCGAAGGTGTTATCAACGAATGGATCCCAATCTAATCGGATCGTATTCGAGAGCAAACATTTCAACAGATTCATAATGAAAATGTTTTTGACCCCGACTCTTGTGGCTACTTTTTTGCGCTGTTTTTTTCAATCGAAAGGTGAAAGCCGATTAGTCAATTAACTATTCTTTTTATCGGGCTAATCGATGAAATCGCTTAGTCGCATTTCGATACCTTTGATCTTCGCCTCCTCCAAATGATTCACATTTGGCTTCTGGTTGCTTCTGCATTTAATTCATCAGTTTTCGAAACTGATAAGAAAAGTGATCTTTGATTGCAAAAATCATTCTCAAATCGACAAGTTTATAAAATCTATATATAAACAGTTAAATGTAATCAGGCATAGAGATGAAAGTCCCATTTGATTGAGTATGTACAAACAAATATATATATATATATATATATATATATATATATAGGCAGGTATTTTAAAGTGGTTTCAACAGAAAATGCGAAAATATATTTTCAAAAATCACGTTCAAATTTATGGAGCTTGAAGTTTTAAAGCTACCAAGAAAACAATACTGACAAAAACAAAAACTAAAAAAAAATAAATAAATAAAATACAAGAAAGATCGTTACCTTCAATGCCTGGAAATTTCCGCAATATAATTATTTTTTTTGAAAACCGAGTTGCCCAAAAAACTGTAGGCAAAAGTCCATGACTCCAATAGCCACCGCCAAAGCCAGAGCCAGAGCCAGAGCCAAAGCCAAAGTCACAACCGTAGCCAAGGTGGAGAGACCAGGGTCCACAGACCATAGTTGATAGCCAAAAGGATCATTTGGCGATCGTTTCATTTACAGCACGATCTTGGCGAATTCCAGGTAAGACTCGAACTGCGGTCTTGGGCCACTGCTGCTGCCGCTGCTGCTGCTGCTGCTGGTGCTGGTGCTGCTGGTGCTGCTGCGGCTGTTGCTGTTGCGGCTGTTGCTGTTGCTGCTGTGGCTGATGGCTGATGTTCGCTTGGTGATCTCAGGCGCCTAATGGATAGTTCTTCTTGGAAAAGAAAGCGGCCTGCCTTAAAGAAGGAACGTGGTCAGTCTTGAGACGGTGTGCAGAGTGCAGGATGGGGGGACGAAGAGAGGGAGTGCAGCGAGGGCAGGAGCATAGGGGCCAACAGAGACAGAGGCAGACATTCGGCCGCCGAAGCTGCAGGCGCATAAAAATGATGTTCCCCATACAAAAACACAAACACACACGCACACACACATACATACATATGTGTATATCTGTATCTGTTTGTGTGTGTGTGTGTGTGTGTGTGTGTATTAAAGGCGGCAACGCGCGCGAAGGCAAAACTTTTATTAACTTTTCCAAGAATTGGAATTTCTTGGATCCTGTGTGCCTGTTGCTGTTTCGCTTCGCTTCGACTGACTTTTAAATGTACTGCTGCTCATGCGAAGCTTCAGCTTCAGTCTCCAGTCTCCAGTCTCTCAGTTCCCAGTTCCCAGTTCCCCACATGCAGGTACCGACAATCCACGCACACACACACACACATAACACACACACACACAAACACAGACATCGAGCTTCAGGTGTTGTTCGGTTTCGATCTGGCATCGCTTTGCTAGTTAGCAAACGTCGCTGTCTCTTTCGCAGTCGCTGTCTGCGTCTGCGTCTGCGTCTGCGTCGCAGTCCCAGCATTCTTTAGCTGGCTGCATAAGCTATGAGGGATGAGGAGCAGGACGGGTGGACGGTATGTAGAAGAGGGGTGTGGGGTGGGGGAGGGGGGCTGCTATACACGGCGTTGCCACCGTTGCCATCGTCGTCAATTTGAGTCAATTTCTGAAACGAATGAATCGAACGAAACTGAACGAAACGCGCATAAATAACGTAAAACAAAAGCAACAACAACAACAACAACTGTCGGTTTAGAAGCTGTCAACCCGGCTTTGGTTTACACAGTCAGCACAGCGTGGCGGCGACGGGCATGGCAGTGTTTGTGAACGGTAGGGGTTTTGGAGGAGGGGGCGGAAGACAACGACTGGCGCACTGGCAGACACACTGGCAGCCTACAATTGCTGCTGCCGCTGCTGCTGCTGCTGCTGCTGCTGCTGCTAAAGCGCCACACAGTTGTCTGCTGTGAGAGAGTTCAAAATTGCTCCCTCGAATTTGCTCTCGCTCTCTGCTCGCTGCTTCTGCTGCTGCTGCTGCTCTCTTTGTGTGCGTGCATGTGTGTGTGTGTGTGTGTGTGTGTGTGAGAGGCGCATGTATTTTTAGTACAAGATTGTTGTTTAAACAAACAGGTTTTTTTTACACCGCGGCAAATAACTCGTCTGTCTGCCCCCGCTGCCGTCGCCAGCTGCCCCTCAGCGCCACACCGCTTAATATCAATGTGGCTGTGTGTGTGTGTGTGTGTGTGTGTGCATGTGCATGCGTGTGTGTGTGTGCCGGTTCTGTTGCTAATGCTTTTGCTGCCGCCTCCGCCTGCAACGCTGCGCGCTGTTGTCAATTTTCAATTGGGGAGACGTCGGCAGACAGTGCGGCAGCCAGTTCAGCCAGAGCTTAACTAATTTTCCATAGCAGCCCTGGCGCCAACAACAACAACAATGACAACAGCAATACACAAAAAAAAAAAAAAAAAAACCAGTCGGACGCGTATCGCACATGGCGGCGCACATGCAACCCTGGCAATGTCCATGCGCTGACCGATCTACAACAGGTTGTGGTGGGGATATGCGCCGCACACAGGAAACTCTGTGCTTTCAGCCGAACCCCCCCTCACCCTTATCCCATCACATCTGGCTTGCGCAATTTGCTGCCTGCCCCACGCCACAATAGTTTTTTACACACGCACACATGCATGCATGCATATTTGTGTGTATGCACTTACAGTGGTCACTCGAAAAGTGCAACTTATATAAATTAAATAAATTAAGAAACTCTAATTTGCATTTAATATTTGGACAATTTCTGATTACAATATTTACGTAAGCTTTATTTGAACCCCATTTTATTTGCATTTCAATTAGCGGATAACCACTGTATTTCGGTTTGTTTTGTTTTTTGTTTTTTTGTGTTTTTCTTTTTGTTGGTTCTTTCTTCTTTTGGGTCCCCTGATGATGCTATGCGCATTTCGCGTTAAAATAAGCGAACACCTTTGGTGTGAAATTCCGTTGTAAATAGCTGCTGCGCGCACGGTAAGCAGCGAAGCGGGCTTTTGCTGGGTTGCTTGGTTAATGGTAGGGAGTTTGGTCAGAGGGGAGGTGGGTGGTGTGTTCATAATGCCTTGAAAAGCTCGCAACGTTGAGCTTTTGTTGTTGATGATCATCCTCTATATATGTGTATACATACATATGTATGTATGTATGTACACATATAAATATATGAAGATCCTCAAATAAGAAGTAGGAGAGCTTTTGAAGGGCAAGCTTTTGCCACGTTCGAAATGTGTGCAAGAGCTTTTGAATGGCTGATACTATCGGCGCCTGAACGTCTGCGTTGGCCGCGACGCCGGCGCAGGGAACTGCTGTCCCGCATACAGTGGCGATCCGGCAAGGTGTACCTCACGCTAATGTTATTTAATTTATTTTTGTATTCACACGTTTCGTATCTGCCTCTTTGGTGTGGGGCGGCACACATTACACACACGCATACCCACGTAAATAATATGTGTACATACAAACAAACACAAATACATGCAGATGCTTATGGGAGCGGGCGCAGAACAAGTGACAAACGTTAAGGAGAGCGAGTGGGACAGAGGCACGCAAACAACAGCAACAGCGAACGTGGGCAGCGACGACAACATGAACTAGCGCCAAAAGTAGTTGCCTACAACGTGTGTGTGTGCGTGTGGGTGTTGGTATATGTGAGAATGAACACAGAATGAATTCTTCGCTTACTCGCGCTGCTCGCGAGCCAAGCATTCATTTTAAATTCATTTGTAGTCGTCGCTCTGTCTGCGCTCGCTTGCTGTGTGTATGTGTGTGTCTGTATTGGACTGTGGGTCTTTCGTTCATTCATTCGCTCAAAGAGAGGGAGATAGCGACACAGGTACTGCTGGCATACACACACAGCCACAAACACACGCACAGACACCAACGTTCATATGTGATTGTAGTTGTGCTCATGCTCATAGCGCTCACAGCATAGCGTGGTGAGTGCTCTGCTGCTCTGAAGTGCGGCAACAGCGCACTCGATCGGCACAGACAGAATGTCGCCAGTTCATGCTACGCCAGACATACTGTCGTCGCTGGTTGTCGCCGCTGCCGCTGCTGCTGCTGTCGCAGTCGTTGCCGTTGCCGTTGCCATCGTCGTCGGCGCAGTCGTCAAATCACATTTCACACGCTGCGCCCCCCCGCCGACGCTGACATTACCATCGCCCTAACCCATTGCCTACCAACGCGTTCGCTGCCTCAGCCTCAGCCGCAGCCGCAGCCTCAGATGCTGTCGCTGCCTGCAGCTGACCTGCCGCCCCGTCTCTGCCTGGACTGCACTTTTTAAATGAGTTTTTCTCTTTTTGCTCATAGCTTTTTTTTATTTTTATTATTTTTTTTTTCTTTTTTTAGCAGCTTATGCAGAAGCCGCTTTGCCCTCTCCCTGCTGAGATCTCTGATCCGTTCCTGAGTCGCTAGCTCCAAAATGACCCAACCAACAATTGGTTACATGCGCCACATACATACATATACATACATATACATATATATATATATATACTATATGCTTAATGCGATCTGTGAGAGCAACAAATATTTTATTAATATTGTTTACATTTATTTATTTTTTTTTTTTAATTTTATAAAATCCTTAAAAACAATTTCAGAGGAACTTAAAAAATTCCACGCTCAAAAGTAATTCAAAACAGAATTTAAAGAAATGCTTTCTAAATAAGGTTAATTAAATACCAGTTAAAGCAATATTTAAATTTAATGTTTTTTTTTTTAGCTCTGAGAAATCATTTTATTTTATTATTTCATGACTGTCTGATTTTTTATTTTCATTAATCTAAAACGATTTTTCTTTTTAATTGCATAAATTTCCGTAGTTTGCAATCAATTTTCAATAAAAGAAAAAATTCGTAAGCAATTTATTTGTGTAAATGATGTCATCAGTAACTGTAAATCGTAAACCCAAAGTTTGCCCGAGTTGAAACTATGAATTTAATCATTAATTTCTATAATCAGCGATCTTTTTAATTTCTAAACTAATCAGTTTCTAGTTTTCAAAGCGATGATGATGCCAATATTCAGATGCCAGTATTCAGAGTGATAACCCAAGGTTTCTCTTCCGATCTTTAAGTTCTAAGTACATTTATAGAGTATATAGTATATTTATAAATATAAATATGTCTGGAGACTGGGCCGGTGGAATTATCATGTGGGGGCAGTTCCAGATAACCCAGGAATGTACTATTCCGGCCGTTGGTTTGGTCGTTGTCCTGGTAGAACCGGAAAGTACGTCGGATTTCCAGTTTCTCGGCACCTTGGAGAACATTTTCCTTCAATATATCGAGGTGCACATACTTGTCCATTGTCGTTTCAATGAACACCAATTTTCCGACGCCGACTGCTGAGATAGATGCCCATACCATGACACTTCCTCCGCCATGGTCGACTGTTGCCCGTAAGTGTTTGGGATTCAGTTCAGTATTGGACTATCGCCACACATAATTCCCTCCATCCGAGCCAAAAATTGTGAAGTTAGACTCATCTGAAAATATGACTGTACTCCAGAACTCCACATCCTTGTCCAAGTGGGTTTTGGCGAACGTCATCATTGTCCCATTATTTTTTTCGCTAATAAATTGTTTTTTTCCGTGGTACTCGGACATTGAAGTCATGGTTGGGCAGAGCTTGGAGCATAGTTTCCACACTGCACCTTTTACCCATTTCATCCGGCACCTGTTGAGTCAGTTTTGGAGCCGATAGCTTAGGATTTCCCCTTTTTTTTCCCTGATGATCCTCCGCTCTTCCTTAGGATTTCCCCTTTTTTTCCCTGATGATCCTCCACTCTTCCTTAGGATTTCCACTTTTTTTCGCTGATGATCCTCCGCTCTTCTTGTTGGGTGAAGATTGACCATTTCTGCTAGTTGATGATGTGAATATCCAATTTTGAAGTGTTCCAGGATGAGTTTGAGTTGCTCAATGGTAGTCCATTTGCCCATAGTTCAATTGTTGGTCGAAATAAGCTTTGACCATAAATTGAGGTACTTTCTTACATAACCCGACCTAGCAGGTGGGGAGACCCCAGTTTATTGGGGTCATATATTTTAATTTTGGTGTTTAAAATATGCACCTGCCATCAGTTTTGGGAATTTTGGAAAAATACTGTATAATTAAAATTTAGGCTAGATTTTTACAGATAATGATATTATTGATCTATCCAAATTCTCCATGTTTAATGAACCAATTCGTGGTTTTAATTCAGTTCAATTTTTCAAATGTATTGAAATTAATTTATGCATTAAATGCAAATAGTATTTTACTGAAAATAATTTTCAAAATTTTTCAATTTCAATAAAAGTCTATTTATTTTGAAATGCATGAAAATGTAATCTATGAAAAATACGATTATCGATTCTGGATTTGTTTCGAATTTGATATATTTTAGAATTTCAATTTTATATTAATGATCCGATTCGATTAAATGTAAATAGTAATTTACTGAAAATGATTTTGAAAATTTTTCAATTTCAATAAAAGTCTGTTTATATTTAAATGCAATCAAAATTTAATCGATTAAATATTATATTATAATATATACTATATGTTTGAACTTTAACATTTTGAATATACGATTATGCATAATGGTGTTATATAATAAAAGAAATTGGCTAAATTTGTATAATTTAAATTAGTATATTTAATCAATATAATAAATATATTGTTAGTTTTTATTTATTTATTATTTTATTAGATAATATTTTGAGGAGATTGTTTGCTTTGCCGGCAGCTGCAAAACTGTTATAAGTTCGCTATATATGTATATATAGGTTGCTGTTTTTTACAATTTATATATATATTAATATATATGTATGTCTCTGATCAGTCTCCCAATATAACATATTTTTACCGTTGCTCTCAATGCGTTTTTAGTTTTATGTCAGCAAACATCCGCAATAACTGCAATTCTGTCCAGTCAACATAAAGTGCAATATGGTAAATATAGTACATAAATATACATATATATATTTATATATATATATATATATATGTATATATGTAGATATACGCCCCCAAGTGGGCATTTTGATTACATTTTGAGCGCATGGCGTTGTAACAAAGCGTTTTGGGCCATTTTTGGCATTGGTCAGCGTTAAATGAAAACTGCCGAAAAATTCAAGTTTTATTCAAGTTTGTAAATAATTTTTGGGCTGAGTGGGTGGCCAAAATGTGGCATGTGCTATTCTACTTAAATTGTTATTAATATTTTGACGCATTATCATATTTTGGAATTCTTTGCATTTTGCAACGTCGACCCCAAAAAAAAAAAACAAATCAGCCAACATTTTATTGGAAAACGCGTGATACGAAATATTTTCAATATATATATATATATATTGTGAATTTATATATATGTATGTATATATTTATATATATGAGTAACAATTACGAAACTGATTTTATTCGACCGATATTTAAAAGTGGTCGAAAAGGTTAATCAAAAAAATAATAATAAAGGAACCAAATTTCGTTTTTTTTTGGGATACACTTTTTTTTTTAAAACTAGAACATTTAATTTTGTTAATTATATATATACATATATTATTATATTATATATATATTAGAAATCTTAAAAATCGTATAGATATTTTAGTAATTTTTAATTAATTTATAATTTTAATTTTATTTTAAATTTAATTGAATTCAAATTTTTTATGTTTGTATTTTTGGTGTCGACTAACTTTAACTGACAATAAATAAATAAATAAAAAATAAATAAAAATAAGTAAACATTTCGAACTGAATTAGCAATAATTAGAAATTTTATTTTTTTTTTTAAATTTTTTCGAATCGAGTTAAATTGAAAACACATTCAAATAGCGATAAACTGTTAATTTTTGTTGGCCCTGGTGAAAATTGAATTTCTCACAACTATTTAGCAGCTCAATTATTGAGTGGGATCGGCCAAGGATTCTGGTGAAGTTGCTCTGTGCAACCTGTGCAACTGTGCAACTGTGCAACACACAAATGGCCCGACAAATGGCCTTAACATGTGTTGCCGCTGTTCACCGTTGGCCAGCTTTAAAATGGGGCTTTCCCGCCTGGCCAGGAACACATGTGTGCCCTCATCCCTGAGCAGCAGAAGACCGCAATACGCATTGTGCGTATCGCTGCCTTCTAATTTCTGGCTTAGGTGCCCGAAAATCAGGCACGAATCGTGGCTCAAACAACGACCTGGGCTCGAGCCAAGAGTCCGAGTCAGTTCAATAACACTACACACACAGAGAGATATAGTGTGTGTGGGTGTGTGTGTGTGTGTGTGTGTGTGCGACACTCTACGGCGGCATTTGTTTTGGATTTCCCGTCGGATTAAGCAACTTAGTGCACAATCCGTCGGCGGACCGTTTGCCGTTGTTTGGTTTCAGTTTCAGTTCCTTCTTTCCGTTCCGCACTTTGCGCAGGGCGCGGACCAACAAGAGGCGGGTTGAGGAGCCGAAGGTAGACTGGGTGAATCGGTTGCCTGGTTGCTCGCTGGTTTGGCTGGTTGCCTGCCTGCCTGTCTGTCTGCCAGTCTGTCTGCCTGTTGCTGCTGCTGGCCGTACCGCTAATTGCAATCGTGGGAAAACCCAATCAGACTTGCAACATTCGCCGCATTTTCTTTTTTCTTTTTTATTACGGCTTAATATTAGCGTAATCCACATTTTGACGGTTTCATAAACCTGTGGCCGTAAACAACTTGGCTTGCATTTACAATCCATCCATAAAGTTGGCCTACCTGCCCACCATTGGTGGTCCACCCTCCCCAGCCACTGCCACAGCCCGATCTGCTCCGGTCCGGTCGGATCCGATCGACACTTGCATTTTAATTAATGTAATCAACTTTTCGATTCGTTTCGATCAGTTGCGATCCTCTCCGAGTCGTCGTAGTTGGACGTGGCCGAGTGGGAGTCTCCCATGCATACCAAACAATTGAAAGGCATCCATTTATCATATGCCTCAGCCCCCTCTCCCCTCTCCCCTGTCCCTGCCTCTGCCACGCCACCATTTGGCAGATGCCTGTTGAAATTATCGGTTGCGGAAAGGACCTTCTCCAGAACCGTGGTACGGCAAAGGAAAGATCATTAGATCTGCAGCAAGTCAAAAGAATTGTGTGGCAAGACAAGTGTTTATTTCTGATTGTTGCAACAGTTGCAAATATATTTCCTTAAATATGTAACTAAATATTTAAATATTATAAAAAAATAACCCTAATTAATAAATAGGAAAAGGCGCGTTTAAAATGCAATTTAAAAAATATTCTAAATATATCTTATTTTTTAATTTGTTTATAATTTTAATTTTATTTTAAAATTTAATTTGATTCAATTTTGCTGTATTTTTTCTGTCGACTGATTTCACTTGGTATTAAGTAAATAAATAAATAAAATAAGATTAGCTAAATAATATTAAGAATAATAAGGATGTTTTAACTATATTATATTTAAATAATAATTATTATAAATTATATTAACTAAGAAATACAACTGGGCAAATGCAATAGACCAGGTCTAATCGATATAAGTACTACCAATTGAAATAGAGAAAGGAACTTGGAAAACTCATCTTGATCCTAGATTAAAAAGTCACCAAAATTAACTAGTAATATTCAGTGGTAGAATCTGAAGAGGAATTCTTGAAACCAATCCTTGATTGAATACTTAAGTGAAAAGAACATTGACAAGATATAAATATATATAGAAACATATTATCCATTAGCGATTCTAAAGTATTGACAAAAATATTTAAGATCTTTATAAATTTAAATGTATAATAGTATATATAATCTGTAAAACAAGATTAACCAGAATTGCTTGAATTGTTTATTAATTAAATTAACTAAATTCTTACATAGCATATTTTTGGGGCTAGTAAAAAGAAGAAGAAAAAAAGTGAAAAATGACAAATAATGAAATGATTAAAGATTCCCGAATATTGAATGTGAAGTGAGGCACGTTGCACGTACCGCGTACCGCGTCCCTTGTCAAGGTGGAAGGTGCAAACCCGACGACAGTCGGAATATGATGGATGGTTCCATATCCGGTATGCGGTACGGGAAAATGTAAAGAATCCGAGCCAAGTGAGTACGTGGGTAAATCGATGAGTGCTCGATTGGATGAATGAATGAATATTTAAATATACTCATACATGGCTAAATGGGCAGACAGGCGTTGACTACTGACTACTGACTACCGACGACCGATCGATGAACAGGTGTCCATAATTTCATCATCGGGTTACAAAGTAAAATCAAGTATGCCCCATTAGGTACAACTGCCATGTTCCATGCCCCGCAAACGCGTGTGGCATATACAAAAACACAACACACCAAACACTTGTCACCCCACTTGTTGCAACGAACAGTGAATACACTTAAAAAAAAGGGTAGTTACATTTTTAATTTTGTAAACTGAGCAAATTGTGTGAACTGCTCACATCTAAATTAAAACTTTTAGTTTCACTGTTAGTTTAAGTTAACTGACTAACAGAGAGCATATCTTGATCCAGAACTATATATACTATATACTATATATAGTGAACAGATACGTCCAATACTGATATATGAAATGGCGGATATATGTTCAGTTTTATTCGGTTAGTTTAAGAACTGTAACTTTTGAGATCGAATAAATTCAAAAGGACACTCGCTTCTTGCGTCACACGTTGCACGACAATATCGGAATACCCCGGTTTGTAGAGTGTGCAACAAAAATATGATAAAATCAAACATTGTCTAAGGTGTTTTTTTGTTTTTTTTTGTTTTTTTTTTAGGACTGTGGAATCGTATCGCAAACGATCGCAAACAGTAGCCGATAGACGCAGCTGTCCATAAATCGCTCAGCCAGAGACAGACAGACAGAGAGAGACAAAGAGTGTGTCTGGGAGAGAGAGGGGTAGAGATAATAGTGTCAAAGGCAACGCACCCGAAATACTAATTAGTGGCATGCAGCACAAATCGAGGCGTCGAGTGCGCCTCCAATGCAATATCCATTGCCATAAATCAGACACTGGGTTCCGCTCATTGGCGTTATATCGCATCCATATCGGCTCATGACCAACGACAACAACAACAACAACAACAACTACAACAACTACAACAACAACAACAACAGCGATTGCCAAAGAAGTGCCAAAGATTATCGATAAAAATCTGACATTTGATGCGTTCCTTTCCCGAATACGAAATCGTCAACTGACAGTCACTTGTCCCATCGCTTAACTTGGATATCGAATATTGAATATTGATATTGAATATTCGATATTGGTTATGACAGTCGGACACATATTCAATGATAGCTCGCTTTCTTCAGCGAACAAATTCAGATTGTGCCCCTTTTTAAGGGAGAGCATCCAAAATGTAGCAGAACTCCAATAACTATATTTCTATATTCTCCAGTTTGAATACTATTCATATTCGAAAACTCCCTTACTTTGATCTGGACGTATCCTTCGATTCCTAAATATTCATATTTAAAATTTAGCCAAACTCAATCAATTCTCGAAGCAGTTTCTCTTGGATCTGGTTTTATCCTCAACTACAAATTTAAAACGATTTATTGTAGGTGTATAATCTTTATCTAGGTTTATCCCCAACTTATTGTATATATACAAAAAATCATACAAAATCAATATATAAGATCTGTATTAATTTAATCCTCAGTATCAAATCCTCCACATCCTCTGAAATTAATCAATCAATCAAATTTTTCTTTATGTTTGCTTTTATTTTTTTTTTTAATACATTTTTCTTTAATATTTTTTTTTTAGAGAAAGCAATTTTTTTCCCCAAAGGATTTCGAACCGATTGCGATTTGTTATTAATATAATAATATATACAATATAATAATATAATAATATCCACAAACTTAAGGTTTTTCTAGATTTAATTTTTAAGGCACCTACAAATTGAAGACTTGTAGAAATTTATTATTTTAATTTAAAAAATGAAACTCAAATTGGATTCGGGTTATTCTGAAAGTTGTTTCTGATCTATCTATTGATCTATCTTTTTATCTATTGCTTAAGATACTTTTGCTTTATTCAGATTTTATTGATGGCATCTTTAATTTATTAACCACTTCAAGACTACTTTTCTGTTGTAACAAAAAAAAACTGTTGACTTCAATTTCAAACAAACAATTAAATTTTAACAAATTTACAAAAAAAAAACAGAATAAAACTTGACAGCAATGCTTAAATATATAAGTATATACATACATATATAGATAAATATATAATATACTATAGTAATTATAGAACGAATATTAAAAAATCACATTAGATTGCGAAAATTTCAATTTCAAATGATCAATTTAAATTTTAACAAATTTGCAGAGATGCGAATAATATTTGACAGCAATACATAAATACATATGTACATACAGTGGTTCACAAAATGGTTGGACCAGTGCCTAGCACCAATTTTAATTGACTGCCATAAAGTAATTATGTAATATTTTTCAAAAATTCCAAAGACCCATGGCAGGTACATATATTAACCACAAAAATTAATATAAGACCCTAAAAAATTGGGATTTCCCCACCCACTAGGTCGGGTTATGCAAAAAAGGACCTAAATTATAGGTCACAAAATGTTGGACCAGGTACTTTATGGACACCTGCGTGCCATAAAACCCGGATTTTTTTTACCTAAAATTTAATTTTTACGGTATAAATAGACCAATCCTTCTAAGTCAGTTTAGTTATAATCTGCATTTCGGATGCAACCTGCCAACAAGGACTATGGGCAAACGGACTACCATTGAGCAACGGGAACTCATCCTGGAACACTTAAAAAATGGATATTCACATCGCCAAATAGCTGAAATGGTCAATATAAACACCTCAACTGTATTCCACATCATTTGGAGTTTCGTCGACGAAAATTGGACAGAGGACAAGGGCGGAATTGCACCAAATCCGATTTTCACCGAGCAGGACGAGCCAAGGATCATCAAGATTTCAAGGGGAAATCTTAAGCTATCGGCTCAAAAACTGACTCAATAGGTGCAGGATGAAATAAGGAAAAAGTTTAGTATGGGAACTGTGCTCCAAGTTCTGCGCAACCATGACTTTAAGGCCCAAGTACCACGGAAAGAGCAATTTATAAAAGCAAAAAATACAGGGTATAGGATGACGTTCGCCAAAATCCACTTGGGCAAGGATCTGGAGTTCTGGAACACAGTCATATTTGAATATGAGTCCAAATTCAACATTTTTTGCCAGGACGGATGGAATTATATGTGGCGACAACCCAATACTGAGGTGGACCCCAAACAATTGAAGGCAACAGTCAAGCACGGCGGAGGAAGTGTCATGGTTTGGGCCTGTATCTCGGCAGCCGGTGGCGGAAATTTTGTGAAAATTGAAACAACAATGGACAGGAATGTATACTTCAATATACTAAAGGAAAATTTACTCCAAAGTGCCGAGAAGCTAGGAATCCGACGCACTTTCCGGTTCTACCAGGACAACGACCCCAAGCATAAGGCCGGAATAGTACAGTCCTGGCTTATCTGGAACCGCCCCCATGTGATAATTCCACCGGCCCAGTCTCCAGATTTAAATGTTATTGAAAATTTGTGGGCTCTGCTGGAAAATAACATCCGGAAACACAACATATTCTGCAAACAGGATCTCAAAAATGCCTTGCTGGAGGAGTGGAGCAGGATCAGTCCAGAAACTACCCGGAAGCTGGTATCTTCCATGAAAAATAGGTTAAGCGAAGTTGTTAAGGCTAAAGGATATCATACTAAGTATTAACATCCTTATTTAAGCTTTTATACGCCAAATATGTAACTTTTTTTTAAGACTGGTCCAGATTTTTGTGACATGAATTTTGGTTATGTTTTCAGATTTTGACTAATTTTAATTAATTAATTAATATTTTAATAAAAACTAAAGTTTGTTTTTCAAATGTGATATAACATTAAACAAATTGGCATTTAAACATTTTGAATTTGTTTCCTTGTTTAAACTTTATAGCACTTTAAATTTTTTGCTAGGCACTGGTCCAACCATTTTGTGAACCACTGTATATACATATATATATATATTACACATATACATATATAAATACATAAATACTATAGTAATTTAATTACGAACATTAAAAATTCACATATGATGGGGAAAATTTGAAAATTTCAATTCTACATTGTAGATGATGTATGCATGTTCACATATACATACATACAAATATACATATACATACATATGTACATATTTGTGCATATTATGTATGCATACATAAACATTCTGTATTTATGCCATGTTTGCACTTGGCTTCTACTCCATGGATTGGAAGTGCATACAAATAGACCTGGACTTGGGCAGACAGATTGACATTTGTATGAACACAGGATGTATGTGTGTATGTGTGTGCGTGTGTGTGTTTGTATGTGTGCGTGTGTGAAGCATTTTGGCTTCGACTTGGAAGTTTCGCTGCAGCTTTGGGCATTTCATTCAAAGTAAATATTTACATGCGAGTGTGTGTGTAAGTGTGTGTGTGTGTGTGTAAGTGTGTGTGTGTGTGTGTAAGTGTATATGCCTTGCAGTCGCTGTTTATGCATTGTATGTGCACACATGTTTGTGGCGTCGTTGGGATACCTAAAATGCACAGAGAATCCATATCAGCACGCCACAACAACAGCAACAACAACAACAACAACAATAAGAATAACATTTATGCCCTGGCAAACGTATGAAAGTTCATGCACACACACACACACACACACATTGAGAGAGAGAGAGACATACATACATATATGTACATGCATACACACACACATGCACATGCACAGGGTTGCCATATAAAGGCAAACACAAACGTGCGGCGAGACCAGGCCAGGCCAGTCAGCCCAGGCCCAGTCGGGCCAGACAGTCTGTCGCCACAAAAATCGACACACAGCAACAACAACAACAACAACAAAGAGCAACAACAACAGCGACAAGAGCACAAGCCGAAAAACGTTGGCATCGGTGCGGGTCGGTGCGGTGCAGGGAAAGAGAGCGAGAGACTGTGTATGTAGGATGGGGAGTGGGGAGTGGGGGTGCGAGTGCGAGTGTGAGAGGTAATGGGCAATGGCGATGGTGATGGCGATGACGATGACGTTGTATTTCCAAGTCGTTTGCGTCGCTGTTCGCGTCGCAGTTGGCAGAGTGCGCTGCGCTTCTCGTCGTATATCTTGTTGAGAAATCGCTTTGAAGCAGAAGCAGAAGCAGAAGCAAAGCGCGAGGCCAAAGCCAAAGCAAAAGCAAAGCAAAGCAAAGCAAAAGCGAAGCAGAATTCCATTTAGATTATATTCTTTACTTTGCTCTTGTTGTTGTTGTAGTTGTTGTTGTCGTTGTTCTCGTTGTTGTTGTTGTTGTTGTTGGCGCTGGCAACGTGTTGTGCGGCAGCTTGGTAGGTGTTACAATACATAATGAATACACACACACACATACACACACACACTTGCATACATATGTATGTATATGTGTACACTCATGTGGATGCGGACACCGACAACAACAACAGCAACAGCAACAGCAGCAGCAGCAGCAACAACAACGACAGCGACTTGCATTGCCAGACCATTCGGCGCGCACAGCCGTCACATAACGTCATCGCCAGCCAGCATTGGGGGCAGGGGCAGGGGCAGCGGCAACAACAGTGGCGTGCCACATGGGGGGGCAGTGTGATCTATCCACACACCCACCCACGCACACACGCACACACACACACACATTGGTTGTTGCATAAAACGTATTCAAATCACGAGTGCCACCCAAACAAACATTTCTAAATGAATTGCCTCACCAGGTTTTGCTTTAAGCCACAATCTGTTCAAAAAAAGGGTATAAGAAAGTTGTGCTAAAGTGTGTAAGAGACAGAAAGAATATTATTGTATTCGATTCCATTAGGAACATTATATATTCTTGATCTGCATGAATGAAGCATTTGACTTTAGAGACAATAAGAGCTGGAGCTTATCATATCGAATATCGTCTACTTTTTGCAAATATTGATACAAATCGATGTTCGATAACAATAGGAAGAAGAAGAAGAATATATTATTAATCAAATCTAACAATTTAATCAAACTGGAATAAGTTATACTGCAAATTGTATTCTCATATTGATCACATTAGCATTATAAGTGAAATTCAATTTGATAACAATATTCGAACTATCGAACAATATTTAATCGATTTCAAATACATATAAGAGGGTATCTACTAGTAGAGCATAAAATGTGTAAGATGAAAACTTGATTGATTTGCTGACTAACGACTAGTTTAAAGATATGTTTTAACAAAATCAAAATAAAATAAATAAATAAAGAGAGCTGACTAAGGTTGATTTTTGCTAAAGATAACTGCAAGCAATGTTTTAACAGAGGCGACCCCCTTTGTGGCATGCCCCTGGCAAAACTGGGCCTGCTTGTTTTGGGCTGACGACGCGCTGCGACTCGAGTACGAATTTTATCGCCCACGATTTGTGTTGCTGTCGTTTGTGTTGTTGTTTGTTTGTTTGTTTGTTTGTTTCTGATACCCTTCCCTAGCCACTAATACACAAACAACAACTGGCATTCGCACACACACACACACACACACACACAGTCACATGCACATGGGCCACTTGAGTGCAGGAACAGCAAATGGAGGGGTTGGGATGGGGGGTTTTGAGGTAGGAGGGGTTCTCCTATGTTGTCGCCATTGCCATAGTTCACTTTCAAATAGCTAACTAACTAACGTTCCAGATGCGTGGCAGTTTGCCCACACACACACACACACACACACTCATACATATGAAAGTGTCACCTCCCCACGGCTGCACCGCCCACCACCTCCAGACAGACATGTTGTGTCCAAGTTTTAAGTCGAATCCCTGGCCACATGCATTCCTCCAACTGTCTATTGATGTGGCACATAAATACACTAAAAGTTGCAACACACGATTCTTTTTTTATTTTTTGATATTTTTTTAACCTAGACAAAGGCCAGGAAAAAACGCATAATCAACTGTGGAGGCAAATTTGATGTACGGCTTAAATCAAAGTTATATTGAATCCAACAAAATAATAGCTGTGAGAATTTTGTTTTATTTTCAGCTTCCTTGTCGCATAGGTAAATCTCTATTTTATGATCATCCAAATTAAATAATGAATACCGACAATTTGGACAAAGGTCAAAGGAAACCCAAAAGAGACAACCAAAAAAAAGTCTCGATTCTGTTCCAAAATAAAAGTGAAGTCTACTCTTCGTATAACTTTTCGGGACATGTCGTCAGAATTGGTCAAACGTAAATAATTCATAACCCTATATATATATATATTCTTTTTTTTGCAGTGTATTGCGATTTATGTACTGATTGGAGGGTTCCAAACAAATGCTGAGTCTGGTTAATCAAATTGTTTTGAAGAAGAAGTCGACTTGGAAATTGATTGTTTTTCCAAATGGTCATCAGTAGCTCATCCCCTTAGCCAAGTGACCATTGGAATATTATTGCAATCGGCAATGGCGTAATTACTCGGCACCAAAGGTTGTGCTTCACAATGCCCTCCGAGATTCTCCGAGACCTCCTCCCACGCTGACTAATAGTATGTCCCACTGGATAATCTGTAGTTCACTTAGCAGGCAGTTAATTTTAAGTGTGCTCTGAAATCATTTTCAATGTTTATGATTTATTTAATTTGCAGTCAAAGGTGAGCATATTTTGAGATATGTTTTCGGAGGTCATTGGGTGTGATAAGTTCCAGGGTACTTCCCCAGAGAACAACTGACTACTTTGTTTAATTTAATTCTCGGTTTTCAACGAACAGTATTATTAAGTCCGAAACTGAATTGTTTACATTGCATACTTTGTATTTAAGGAACACTTGACTCTATAATTTAACCAAGATATATGACCCTTTGGAAACTTGAACTTTGGCTTCAGATCCGCCCCAATCGTAAAGCTCTGGAAACCCCCTAGATATTGCAAACCAAAATGACATAATTTTTCAAGTATTTTAGGTATTTATATTTTTGGCATTTCTGCAAATACTTTGTATTTACGAATATGTTACTATATTATATTTAGAAATTTGAGTTTTTGCCTCGATTCCACTCTACATAAATAATTTTGTGTGTTTTATTTTCTTGAGTGTATAATTTTTATAACTATATTTGAAACTGAAAAGATATAATTATTCCTATATATTTTTGTATTTTAAACTGAGTTTCACAGGTCGTATCCCGTCAGATCGAACCACTATATATATAAAGCTGTCATAGTCATAGGTTGCGAGATATAAATACAAAATAAATGTATACAAATATGGATTATTCAGTTCACAGCTAGTCGAGAAACGGTAAAAATATAAGGTAAATTTGTAAGAAACCTACAAAATCTGAATAAAATTTCGAAATCTGTACTAAAATTTGAATTTTGTATTTAGGGGGTATCAAATCTTCCTTTATGTAATTCTATTATCGCTAGGAATTTTTAAAGTGAGCAATTTCTAAATTGAAGTTACAGTGTATTTTTTAAGTTTGTATTTAACTGCTTCCTGCCTTGAAGAAGCCCCGATCTGAGAGCCAGGGAAACCGCAAGGAACTGGGCGTCGAAGCTGTGATTAAAATGCGGTTAACCCTTTCAGGATAGCGTATACGACAAACGAAGAAAAAAGTCGAGTCGAGTCGAGTCGCTCGGAATTGGAATCGGAATCGGGTCGCCCTTTCGGACAGCAGTCACAGTCAACTGTACTAAAGATAGAAGTGAGCATGAACACGTTCTCACTTACACACACAGATACACACGCACACACACACACACACGCACACACACACACAGCAGGCGAGCAAGCATACAGGAAACGTGGACGCCAAAAAAACAAAAAAAAAAAATGAAAAAAAAGAAAAAAACACAAGAGAGAAAAGAAAAGAAGAAAGGAGCGGGGCGGAGGACGCGGCATAAGTGCATCATGATGTGGTATGAAACCCAATACGGTTGCCTTGCTGCGAATATTAAAATACCCACTTAAGACCAACAACAACAACAACAACAGCAGCAGCAACAGCAACAATGGTAAGTAGTATCCTTAAACACACACACACACATACGCACACACACAGATGGGCAGCAGACCAATCGGATTGATCATCTGCAGCCAGGAGGCATCAAGGCATTGGCGCCCTTAGCCAGTGTTGCCACTTTTCGGTTAGTAATGCAAAGCTAGTCTTACGCCAAAAATAAGCTCTACTAAAGGAAGACGATTACATACCCTTGTAGAACGGAGTCAAATTGTCAATTATAAACTAAAAACTGATTACTATAAAATAGAAAAAACCAATACTTAAGTTTCGCTCGGTTATTAACAAGTATCTCTCGATTGTAGTGACCTGAAAATTTGAAAACAACATCATAGTATTCTCTACAAGTAATTTATTTTGTTTCCAAAAAATTGCTGTTTGCCTTTTTTTTAACTGTTAGTTTTACATTTGTTCAACCAGTTTAAGGTGGCATTTGTGAAGAGTTCCAATTTGTAGGCATTTCTTCTGATTCTTTCAGTCTGGTAAAACACAATAATACAGATATCGAGCATTTTAATGCTGTTCCGGGTTATTAAACCAAATATTTATAGTTTGTAAACTAAAAGCTATCAATAAATTCGACAATTTCAAATCGCGCGCCAGTGTGTACACCCCAGCGCATCCGCAGCGCGAAGTGAGTGGGCATGCACGCAAAATAGAGCAAGTGAAACGCGGTATATCGATAGCAATCGTTTGCTTATTTTCTACTTAGTATCGATAAGTTGCCAATTTTCTACACACCGTCGTCGTGTGTTAGTGTGTGCGTGTGTGTGTGCGTGAACGAGTTGATTTACTTTGAAATACTCAACCAAACACAAAATGTCAACAATATAAATTATTTTTTGTTGCATTTTGCCATAGGCAGCAGCAGCAATAATAACAACCAACAGTAATAACAATAACAATAGCAGGGCAGCTGCTGCTAGAAGGATTTATACAAAACAACAACAAAAGCAACAACACGCACAACACACACACACACAACACACACACTCGCAGAAGACAGGCGGAAAAACAAATACAAACAAAGGCAGCTTTTCCAGAAATTGGGTCGCGTTCTTTTTTTTTTTGGTGGATTTCTTGTTATGACAACTTTGAATAAATGTTTCGGTTAGTTGCGAGTCGCTTTAATGCAAATTGAATTGATATTATTAATTATGAAATTATTGTACATTTTACACATCTTACATTTGCAGCCTAAAACGCAGGTGGGCACAGTAGACACCTTTTCCCCCTCCCACCCCGCAGCAGAACGGCAGCAATGAGCGTCGTTGGCAAGCAATTGAATCCGGTGCAATCGTCCTCCGCCACCTCCAGCGCCTCCTCATCCACAACTGTATCTGGTGCAGCGGGCAGCAGCAGTAGCGAATCGAACAATGCAGCAGCAACTGGGGCAAGTGCAGCCGCCGGCGGCGATGGGAAGCGAGTCAAGGAGGAATCAAATGTGACGCCGGAGGATGTGCTCCATCTGACGAAGATAACCGATGATTATCTCTGCTCTGCGAACGCCAATGTGTTCGAAATTGACTTTACACGCTTCAAGATACGCGATCTGGAGAGTGGTGCCGTCCTCTTCGAGATTGCCAAGCCGCCCAGCGAGCAGTATCCTGATGGACTATCCATCGAGGAGACTATGCTGGCCGCTGCCGAGGATCTGTCGCTCGATGACACTGCCGATCCCAACGCCGGACGCTATGTCCGCTATCAGTTCACCCCAGCGTTTCTCAACCTCAAGACAGTGGGCGCCACGTAAGCTGATTCGCATATTAACCTATCACACAGTGCACTCTCGCTAATTAGAATTGTCCACCAATCAGAATTTTTAATTTCATGAACTCTTTTGTTTGATTTTTTTGAAATTTTGTTAAGGAATGTTTCGTAAAGAAACTTGAATAAGGAAATGTTAATCGTCAAATCAAAATTCTTTCTTTTTTTGAGTTTTTGATTAACTTTAGTTTAATTTGGTCTGTTAATAATTGAATATATCAATATTTGTTGATATGTTCCAAGTTTTATTGTGCATTACAAATTTGAGGTGCTAAATTTTCACAAATGAAAATCAATCAAAGTCTTCTAATTGTCGAGAGTGTTCACTGTAATATAATATGATATGTACCACTATTTATTAGACTAATCGCTCTCCTTTATGTTTTTTTTTTCCAACAGGGTGGAGTTCACTGTAGGCAGCCAGCCGGTGAATAATTTTCGCATGATTGAACGTCACTTTTTCCGCGATCGCTTGCTAAAAACATTCGATTTTGAGTTCGGATATTGCATTCCATATTCCAAGAATACGTGCGAGCACATTTACGAGTTTCCTAATCTTCCACAAGACCTGGGTAAGTTGCCAAATTAAAACACCCATTAGAAAATGTGGCAAGATACGCAGCTGCCAGTTGCAGGTCAAGGCCGCAAAAAAAAAAATAAAATGCAAATTTAGACAGACACTTGCATAAGTACAGTGTGTGCTTGAGTTGATGAACCTCTTTTCTATAATTGTGTTTAAATAGTTTATATAGCGTATATATGATATATATCAATAATTGGGGTTTAAATAGCAGAATTGTGGTTTTTAATAATTTTTATTTCTTATGTATTCAATGGATTTGTGAATATTTATTTTTTATTATTACTTAAAAAAATATAAAAATAAAGCATTTCGCGACATGTGGAGGATAAAGAATAAATGAGGTTTAAAAATTATTTCTTAAAACTTTAAAGAGAAACCATTAAAATAAAGCATACAGATTTAAATAAAAGGTTCATCATAAAGAACACACACTGTACTAAACTAGGTCACAGCTTATTAACTTCTTTCATCATTGCCTTGCAGTTGCTGAAATGATATCGAGCCCCTTTGAGACGCGTTCGGACAGCTTTTACTTTGTGGAAAATCGACTCGTGATGCACAACAAGGCGGACTACGCCTACGACGGAGGGATTATTGTCTAAATGCTGATGGAGATGAGAGCTAAAGAATTGATGCAGCTGTTAACTAAACCTAAAACCTAGAACAAACAACTAAACTAAACTACATTGCTGACTCACTCATACACACACACACACACACACACACAACACACACACAACACACACACACACACACAACACACGAAAACCAAAGCAAGTCACAAATTAATGAAAACTAAAAATGAAAATGAAGGAAAAAACCATTTTAGCCTTAGCACAATGTTTTACCCACCATTCCTGTTTAATGTATTTATTATAATAAACACACACAAACACATCCATAAGCATACACACCACACACACTCACACACACACACACACGCACGCACGCAAACTGTGTTCATTTATAAGAAGTGTTAACAAAAACAAAAAACAAATATTTTATTTTAAAATATCTATTTAATTTAAGTCAGTTGAATGTGATTTCCCCTTCTGCAACCCCAAAACACCCCCCCGACCTTATTTGTATTTTATTTATTATTATTATGTACTTTAAGCCAACCACATACATATTATATACATACATATATATACATATACACGATCATGCAGCGTTTTTGTATGCCGCATGCTGAATTTATTTAAGTAATTTTTTTATGCTTTACCTTTTTATTGTTTGTTTGTTTGTTTGTTAGTTTGTCCTTGTGTATGTATGTGTTAAGATATTTTAAAAGCCGTCTTTACTATAAAAATTCCAAACATGAGAACGAGAATTAAATTTACATTTGAAATGTATTTGACTTTATTTTTTGGTTTTGCAATTTGTTCGGTTGATTGATTCCGCGCTATATCCGTAGTCCATAATATGCCATCTCGCTCTAATTTGTGGCTATATTGAAACGAGGTTGGTTGGTTGGCAAAGCGTTTTAGGGCTTATTTAAAAAGTCCGTGACAATCTGTATAAACTTATGCGGCTCCTCCAGATGCACCAAATGACCCGTGTCCAGCCAATGTTGCGTTGCATTGGGAAAGAATTTCAGTATCTGAGGCCAATCATTGGGACTATAAAAAAAAGGAGGATAATGAGGCATGTACTATTATTAAACTAAAGATAGCTACTCCATATAGGTTGAACGGGTGCCACAAATGAAGGTTGTGGGACCCTTGAATGGCGGCAAGTTGGCTATATGCGTTCCGTAGTTCGTAAAGCCCTGCAGACTTTTGAGCAGCACCTCCACATTGCAGGCCCAGTAGAATCTGAAAGAGATGGCAAACTTTTAATGCTTGGTCTTCACATGGTGCGCCAGCGACAGTTCAACATACTCGCCACTTTCTGGTCTCTTTCGCAGATTGAGTAGGATGAAATCGACAGTGTCCTTGTCCACGGTATTTAATAGCTTCTCTTTGGCCATCTGACGGCCCTTTGACTGGGATAGATTGGCGGGCAGGTCAATGTTCAGCATGGCATTAAATATACCAGTCATTTCATAGATGGTTTTGGAAATGGACACAGGCGATATGTCCACAACAATCAAGCGTTCACACATTTCCGGCTGAAAGTGAAATTAAGCGTTAAATCATACTTATAGATGGATGTTCAGGTTCAGATCAGATTAAATACATGGCTCAAGGCAAAGTGCATGGCAGCTCGTCCACCCATACTGTGGCCCATCAGGCTCGTCTTGGACAGCGACTTGGCCTGCATAAATGCCCCCAGATCCGCCGTCATGCCAAACGAGTTGTGTGTGTTGGCGTGAGGACTGTCGCCATGATTACGCAAATCCACCGTATAGACCTAGAATGATGGACACGTTCGATGGTTAAGTGGTTCGAGCTTATGTATCAGTTGCTTACGCGTCGATTGGTCTGCTTTGCCAGGGCTCTGCTTACGCTGCGCCAGTTCTGCTTGGACCCAAACAGGCCATGCATTGTGATAAGGGGCCGACGTGTGGCGTCTGGTGTCGGACCATCAAATTGCTCATGGGCCATGGCAATAGCTGGGACATGTTCGGAGTAGTGGCGTTGCTGCAACGCAACGCATCCAAGGCATTGGGTAGCAGGACTAGTGTTGACCAGGCATTTTGTGGCATTCAATTTGGCAGCGCGAATCGCTTGCAGACAACGTAACGCTCCGTTCAACAGCTGCATTTCGCCAGAGTTGCACAAACAGTTATCGATGGTGAGAGCCGTTATATTTTCTTAGCGGCATAACCAAAACTGGCCGATAGTGATAGTGGTATTCGAATAATAAAATATAATTTAATTTTCGCTGACATAACTTTAAATAACGAAATACATGTTGTGACAAGCGTTCGGATATAAGTTCAAGTTCGGTAAACTAATGTTACGAGTTGGTTTTTTTGAGCCAGTGCTCCATTAGGGGTGGGGCTGCCAGTGCCCGCCGATCGTACGATAACACAACACTATACAAATCAACACATCACTACTAAACAGCTGATTTAAGGGACAGTGGCAATTGTAATTATTAAACAAAAAATAAGTAACTAAAATGGACTCGCTATCTTGATATGTTATTGTTGCTTGCCGGGATCGTTTTAAATTTGTTGCTGTGCTAGTTTTTGATTTAATTTAGTATGGGTATGCGTGTGTTTTTTTATACTATTATTTTATTTTGTAGTTGTCGCCGGTGGTGTTTAATGTTTATTCAACTTTTTATTTTTGTTGAATTTTTGTAGTTGCGGGTAGTGTTTAATTTAATTTAACGTTTTATTGTTGTTGTCGTTGGTGTTTATTTAACTTGTTATTGTTGTGGTAGTTATTTAGTTGCCGGTGGTGTTTAATTTAATTTTCCCATTTTACTAAAAAAAAAAACAACTTCGCTAACACACTTATAATTTTCTGTCCTATGTCCGTAGCTTGAGCGCGCGAGCTCAGCCTCTCTTTCTATTCGTAGCCTCTCCCTCTACTCTCTTCAAATTCAAGCCCAGGGCTACCACACGGTTGACTGTTGGCAGCTTCAACTATCGATACTTCGGACCGCCGCCGCAGCACTAATATAGCCGTTATGTAATCAATCGATAGGTTGCAGCTGAATGAAGTGCTGCCAAATATCAACTACAAGAATCTAGACAGATCGATCAGAAAAAACGGCAGGAAAGAAGGGGCAAACTCATTTAAATTGATAAAAAAAATTAGCTTAATTTTAAAATAATGTTCTGGCTGTTTGGGATGGTAAACTATATAAATTAATAATTAGTTAATAAAATATAAAGTCGATTATACTCTGTCTTATTTAAGTCATATGGCATTATTGTATAATTCATTTCCGGCATATTTATAAAATGCACCTGTAAAAGACTTTGTTGACCATCGTCAAGTTCAGTACCCAGATTAACAATAAAATCTACTGCTAAAAATGTTCTGATTTTTCGCGCAGTAAAACTATATAAATTTGCTTTTTTTTATGAAAAGAGAACCGATCTTCACAATAAAATGTTTAATTGGGTGCACTGGATAAGTGGAGCACGCGAAAGACCAATTGTGTTATCGATATCAGTGTCAGCAAACAGCACTCATCGCTAATATTTTCTACAGTTGCGGTGGCTTCATTCGTGACAAAAAATTTTCAGCCAAGAAAACCCATTTAAACTAAATTAAAATACAATAAGGATCAGGTAAAAGCACCAAATAAGCGGCAGTAACACTGTAAATACAAGCTGAGGACTCAAGGGTGATAGGAACCCAATACAAAACCCGTGGGACACGCAGGGAAATCAACTAAATCTGACGAACGCAATTCGTACGACTGAGGCGCTCACAAGCACACATTCACAAACACATTTACAAACACACACACACATTCATAAACACACACGCACATATTCATAAACACACACATACATTCATAAACACACACACACTCACTCATACAACTTTAAAACGAAGCCGGAGCCTGCTGATAAAGTGAGTGAGTGAGAGAGGGAGAGGAACTGGACGTTGACTGACGCCTGCAGCAGCAGCAGCGGCAACTGGCTTTTAGGTGAGCAACAACAATAAACTGCAAATTGCAATACTATAACCAACAATTGATATATATATATTTTCAAGTATTCTATTTTTCCCCTCCAACACTACGTAAGTGAAAAAGTGTTTTACACACATCAAAAAGTAACAAAAATTAATAAAATCAAATCAATAACCAGTATCAAAAATCGAAAGACCAACAAAAAAAAGTATAAAGCTTTAAATCGTATTTGACTTTGTGATAAAAAAAAAGTTGAAAGTTGTGCTTGAAAGTCAAAAAGCTCCGTTTCTAACGTCTGTCTTTCGTTAAGAGTAAAAATTTGCGATTCAGTTCAGTTCAGTTGAAATTGTTTAAAAAGTTTTAACAATTTTATCGGTCGCGAAAAGTGCGAAAAAAAAAGAATAAAAAATATCCACAACATTTAAATCGTATATGAAATGTCGAATGTCGCTATCATATACAAGTAACCAGTGTGTGTGTGTGTGTATTATATATATACGTATGTATACATATATATATATATATATATATACATATATATGCACTTGTGTGCGAGTGTGTGTGTTTGTGTCTTGCATTAATTTGTAACCTCGAGACATGAGCAAACAGTAAAATTCTTGTAAAATTTAAATATGTAACTGTTATTTATTGAATTTGCTCTCTGTATCTATCTCTCTCTCTCTGTTGTCTTTCGTTCGCGTAAAGTCGAAAAATCGAGTTTTAAAGTAAACAGTAAAGTAATAGTTTTCGACAAAAACACACACATAATAACTATATATAAAAAAAAGCCTAAACAATTAAAAGTACAATGATGAAGGTAAGAATTCAACAAAGTGAACAGAAAACTTTACGTGAAAGAAATTTTCTTTCCCTCTTTACAAAAAATAAAAATAAATATACATATACAAAAAACATAAATAAAAAGAAAAAAAAAACAATTAAAATAAATGTGCACAGTCGACTTTTGTAAGCACACAAAATATATAGAAATAAGTAAAAACAAAAAAAAAAAAAGAAAGAAAATAGAACATTTTATTTATGTATTTATAAGTACAATGCCCCTGAATTGGTTTAATTCTCTTTTTAATTTCTTTCTGCCTTCATTTTACAAGTTATTGAGAGAGCCTTTAAACACTATCAAACTTGTTCCGCTACATTCTGTATTAACTCCTGCCATATTCCAATTTATCTTAACTTGTCTGTTTAATTTGTTGGATTAGCTAAATTGTTTTGCTTCTCTTTTTTACTGATTTAATAAGACACATAAAAGAGTGAAACCGCAATCTTTCGTCGTTCCTTCTTAATTTTATTTATTTCTATAATTATTAAATTACCAAAACCGATTAACCGATAAACCCTTGTTGGAATATTGTTGTATATGCAAAGCGTTGCCAGTCTTCTCATTCCACTCTCTTTCTATCTATATATCGCTATCGCTATCTCCCTCTCTCTCAGCGCTCCAAGAGATTCAAAATAATCGCATAAATTCGGCGTGCCGAAGATGATGAATAATGAGCAAAAAAAAAAAAAAAACCGAAAAACGAAAGAAAAAAACAAAAACAAACAAATATATGTTCAATATAAAACCTGCATTTGAATTAATTCACCTGAATTCTGAACTAATCTTTGGCGTCTCCCGCAGAAAATCAAGGCGAAAACAAGCAACACGAGCGTGAGGTGTATACATAGCGCATGGGCGTCAGCATGGAGTTGGAGGATTCACGCAGTACCTTCCGATCGACGTCTGAATCGCCGTCAAATTCGTGTGCGACAACGCCCATCAAGGAGATTGCCGGCGACGATGATGAAACGATGAAAAGTGTACAAGCCTTTGGCGGACGGAGGTCAGCGGACAGCTCACGGTCCAGTCGAAGCGATCACTCCAAGACAAAAAAGAAAAGCTCCAGCAGCAGTGACAGTAGCAGTAGCGGCGGCGGTTCTAGTAGCAGCAGCAGCAGCAGCAGCGGATCAGATAGCAGCAGCTCAAGCGAAGATGAAGATGACGATTCAAGAAATGTCGTTGCGTCAGCAGTAGCTGCTGCTGCTCCCAACCTTGCCGTTAAAGTTGATGCCGACGGCGATGTTGATGTTGATACCAGTGCCGATGTGGATGCAGCTGCAACGACGGAAACCGTGTCTTCCAAGAAATCACAGTCGAGCTCGGTGCGGAGTCGAAGCAACAGTCCAGAGCCAATATACAATCAGGCTGCAGTTGATCTAAACATCAGCCACGAGGATCTCAGTGATGTGAGCGACATTGATATGGAGAGGCAGGCACAGTCCAAAAACTCCAACAGCGCCAAAGCTAATCAGGATGAGGATGAGGAGGGCGCCATTTCCGATGACTCGCTGCCGGCTGAACACGAATCGCCGACACTCAATGGCAAAGCACGCATTGAGAAGCAATCAACAGAAAACTCAAAGGACTCAAAGGTGATAAATATTTAAAAATATATATGTATATGTATATATATATTTCAGATATGTGGGAATATTATTTACATTATATTTTATTTTTATTTTCGATTCTACTTGACGACTGCAGGACTCGGATGGCACAAATGGCTTGGATGATATGGTTAAGCCACCACATGACGACGATGCGCTTGATTTCGAGGCTGAGGAGGGTGAGTGTCCGGAGCTCGCCGGCAAGTCGGAGGCGGACGCAGATGCGGAGATGGATGCGGGTGCCAGTGCATCTGTTACTGCAGCGAATGGTGGCAACGAACTAAACAAAAATGCTGCCGCCCAGTCACAGTCATCGCCGGCGAAAGCGAATGCAAATGACGATGATGTTGTCGTCGTGGAAGATGATGATGACTATGGTGCGGTGGGTGGCAGTGCGTATTGTGCCAAAAAGAAGAGAAAGGACGAGGAACTGGAGGAGGGCGAGGTGTCCGACGAGGATGAGAAGCGACCCGAGGAGACGGAACCGAAGCCCGTCTGCCGCTTCTATACGCGCGGCCAGTGTACGTGGGGCATGAGCTGTCGATTTCTGCATCCGGGCGTCACCGACAAGGGCAACTACACAATGTTTGAGAGCTTGGTGCGCTCGGTGCCGATGCAAAGCGGTAGCCCCGGCGGCGTTGGTGGAGCCAGCAGCTCAACGCGTCCCCCCAGCAGCGGTCCCTACAGCAGTCACATGGCCGGCGTGACGGCCGCCGGTGGTGGTGACTATCATGACTATCGTACCGAGCGGCCAGCAGCGTTGCATCATCGGTCTGCCCCTGGACTGCATCATGCCGGTGGCATCTATGCGGCGGTCGTTGGCGCCGCCGGGCATCATGAAGCGCGCATGTCCGAGGTGCCGGTGGTGGTGGAGAATGCGTGGGAGCGTGGCCTGCGCACCGCCAAGGAGATGATGCGCAAGGCGAACAAGCGAAAGGAGCAGGACATGGACTTTGAGGATAAGAAAATGAATCTGACCCTCTCGCCCGATGAGCTTGAAAAGGATCCATACTATCTCAAGGAGCGCGGCAATTCGCCGAGCGTTGCGCGCGAATTGCCGCCCAACAATCCCATCAGCCATGGCAATCCGCGCGCCCTCCTGCCTCCCGCCTACTCGATGTATGGCCAGCCGCCGGATCGCTATCGTGCCCCATATATGACGCCCGTGCCGTACGAAGTTGTCGACGTTTACGGGCGGATGGCGCGTTATCGCGAATTGCCGCCACATCGAATGCCACAATATGAGGACGATCGCCGGCTGCGGCCCGCACGCGAGGTAATTGTGCAACGCGTCGAGGCAGTTGCACGCGGCGATGAATGGAGCGATCCGTGGATGCGATCCAAATCGATTGGACGCGGCCTCTCATATGATCGGGATGATCGACGTCGGCCACGTCGTCGCAGCTACAGCAGCAACTCATCCTATTCCAGCTCTAATAGCTCACAGAGCGATTCCAGCTCCGATTCGTCACGATCCAGCAGCGCATCGGATCAGAAGCGTCGCTACTCGCACAAGCTCATGTCCGGCGCAGCATCGCGACGCCATCCGGCCGGACGTGCTCGGTCGCCCAGCCAAATACCTCGACGTCCCAGACGTTCGTCAAGTAAGTCGTCTATAGTTGTGTAATGTCCATAATAGTGTCCTTTAAAGTCACCCATCTAAACTGGTAACCCAGGTTTTGTAAAAATGAAGAAGAGTCCTTAAAGCACATCATAACAGGAACAAATTTTGTACTCAGAGCTCAGAAGTCTTAGAAAGCCTCAACCCAACAAAGGTTTTTGCATTCGTCCAGGAGCTGGGGCTGCTGGAAGAACTTTAGGCTAAAAAGGGCAGATCGCAGTCGACATATCTCAATAATAATAATAATATTAATAATAATAATAATAATAGTAATAAATTGAAATTAAGTTGTTCTATTTAAACGTGACACGATATTAACGTATTCTCCATTTGGCAGAGGGCAGTCAGTCGTCGGCGTATAAACGCTCCGCACTGGAGAAGCGCCTCGCAGTCGGTGGCGCACACAGTCCTGCGGCCAAGCGCAAGAAACTCTCGCCGGCACCGAAGAAGTTTGACAAGATACGTCGTCGGGGCAGCTCCAGTTCATCGGATTCAGGTACTATTTAATATACCACTCACCATTCCCCTTTGTGCAACAAATCGCAACTAATCTTTCTCTCTCTTTCTCTCTCTCTATCTTGCCACTCATTAGCTGACTCGTCAGGCACTTCATATTCGGACTCGGAATCGGGCTCGTCGTCGTCGGATAGTTCGTCGGGTTCGCGCGACACGCCACAGAAACGTGTGCGGACCACAGACAAAGCTCTTAACGAGCGCAAACTAATTAAAAAACGTATGTGTGAATCTCTGTCTTGTGGATCGGATCCTCAATTTATTCGTTTTCGTTCTTTTCAGCTTCTGAACAAATGGCCAAGAAGCGATCACCCATTTCCATTGAGATTAAGAAAACATCAAATATGGTGGGCGTGTCGGCGCTAGCATCGCCGCCGGCTCACTCGCCCGCCTCTGACAAGGAGAAGGACAGTGCCAAGGATAAGGAGAAGGACAAGGATAAGGACAAGGATGGCAAGAAATCGAGACGCGAGGATCTGCTCAAGCAGCTGCGCGCCGTTGAGGATGCGATTGCAAAGAAACGCTCCAAACTAACCTGATAACATACGATAAACCCCCACCCTCCTCCTTCTCCACCCATTATTGAGCACCGCCGCAACCGCATCGCTCCCGCTCCCGCTTCCCGCTGGCAACGCCAAGCGCATTTCCACAAAATGCCTATTTGTAACGGTTGATGTGCCCCGCCTGGCATATACATTTGCAAAGTGTGCCCGGGGCGTGCAACTGCAACTGCAACTGCAACTGCAACTGCGCTTCATCGCATTAGCTTTAGCATTAATTTTAAGCACAAAGCATATTTCATTCATGTACGAATACTAATTGAGTTCTTTCCGCACATTCGATTTTGTGACGAGTTTCCTTTACTTTAAAACAAATAAATTAAACAATTCAAAGCATTTAGATTTAGCAAGCTTTTCATTCACACACATACACACACCCATACACATTTACATACATACATATACATATACAAAATATATTTTTTTTTTTTTGCGTCTGGCTCTAGCAACCCCCTCCATTGATTTTACAATGAGTATCTTAACAATTGTATAAATAAAAAACTCGCTTGATTGCTAAAACGGTTGATTTTCCCTTTATTTGTTGTTAATTGTTTATTGGATTTTCAGCGAAATACAACTAGCTAAGCTTCGGTTCCACAAGTAAATTATATCTTTAAGTAATTACAATTTCTCCAAATGCTATTTATCAATCAACAATTGTAAAATACTTTATTTTAATTATAATGATATCTATTTACAAATTTCAGAGGGTTATCAAAACATCCATATTCGAAAATGTCGAAAAAGAGAATATAATAAAAACGAACTGTTATCAACCAAGTAAAAACAATTTGAAAATGCTTATTAGACCCTCAGTATAGATTTCTAATTAGAAGGTATTTTTTTACCAGCTGTAGAAAGCCATCTAGCGGTGACAGCTGAATGCCGATTTTCTAATGTAATTAGTAGCGCCATCTGTAGCTCAAATGAAAATCAGCTAATGGACCTCTGCAATATTCTAACAAGAATGCGAATTAACTAATCCTAATTAAAATCATACTCTTCGAACTTAATTACAAATTAACCGTTTTGGGCTTGTTTTATTTTATAAAATTAAAAAAATTTCAAGTTAAATTTAAAAAAAAATTTTAAGCAATATAAAATATTTATACAATACATATATTTTGTAAGTCGCCTCTTTCGTGTTTAAACGTAATTTTTTGAGCTTTTATTTTTAACTTTTTTTTTTCTAGCAATTTCATGCGACAGTTGCCTGAAATTACAAAAGGTTGTGCCACATACTGTAATAACAGTATGTGTGGGTGTGTGTGTGTGTGTGTGTGTGTGTTAGCATGCAATGTATGAAAGTGTGTGCATGTAATACGTTGTAATTTTACACCGTTGCGTGTGTGTGTGTGTGAATAAAACCTATTTAGATGACGAATCACAGAAATTTGGGCTCATCAATGTTTGTTCTCGAATCACAACTCTACTTTGCCGTGCTGCGACCTATAGCCCCAATTCGCATCACCATCAGGCCATGCCCCAATACCACCCATGCCACCCCCCAACCCAGTTGCGTCAACATTGACGACGTCGCGACGTCAACGTCCGACGCCATCGACACGTTCTCAGCGCAACCGACTCCGACTCCGACTCTGACTACGACTCCGACTCCGGCTGTGACTTTGACTTTGACTATATTACTTTACGCAATTTGTATATTTTTTCTTCTCTGAATACCCTTTCCTGGGCACATCAACTTTGTCTAGCGAATTGTTTAATAAGTGAAAATATATATATTTATTTTTTTATTTATTTATTTATTTATATGTCAACTAAAGTCAGTCGACACCAAAAATACAAAAATTAAAAATTGGAACTAAAATAAATTTAAAATAAAATTAAAATTTTAAATAAATTAAAAAATAATAAAATATTTATAAGGTATATAAGAATGTATATTTATTATTATTTGTTTTTATTATAACGGTGTTTTTTTTTTTTTCTATTCAAACTTTTGTTGAAAAAACATTAGATTTGGTGTGATAACGTTTTTGCTTGCCAAATAAACCAACAATTCTTTATTTATGTAAACAATAATCAACAAGGGATTATTTATTGTTTTTAATTTAATTGTATTTAATTTGTTTGGGATCAAAAGCTGATTAAGTTTTTAGTTGTCAGATATATGAAAAGCTGGCAAGGGTATTTTTAATTCGACGCAACTTGCAATTGTCTTCAGTTAAACGTGTATACATGTGTGTGTGAGTGTGTGTGTGTGTGCGTGTGTGTGTGTGTGTGTGTGTGTGTTTTTTGCGTGTGAGTAGAAAAAATTTGCAATTTATTGTTCCTTACTCGTCATCGTCTCTCATTTTTTGCAATCACAGCCGCAAAGCTGTCAGAACACATTGTCATCATCAGGCAGCCAGTGAGCGAACCAGTCAAGCAGCCATCTCAGCATCTCTCACAATAACCCACCCATCCATCCATCCACACACCAGCACAACTGGCACCACCCAGCACCATCCAGCCACCCACCTGGTCACAGGCTTCTGACATTTGTATATGCCATCGCAGCATACATGTGTCCGTAATCGTTGCCCGTGCTCGAGCCTAGCCGGGGAAATAGTGTAATAAAGGACAGCTGAACTGTGCAACCCCCCAACACCCCCCACACCCCACACCCCACACCCCACACCCACAATCCACCCACCACACACTCTAGCAATATCAGGCTGGCATCTTGGCTGGATTAGCGAATTCCGTTGGCATTTTTTTACGCACTCCAGCAGCAGGCAAAAAAAAAAAAAAAAAAAATGAAAAGAACAGTGGTGGACACCTTGTCGTAGACGGGAGAAGGGTTCTGGGGGTGTTGTGCCCAACATGTGCGACAGCAAAAACAATCACGAACAGATTTATCGCATTCATATTCTGCTTGATGCGATATGTGACCCGAAATTGGAGAATGGGAGTGGCACGGCTCTGGCACTGGCACTGGCAATGGCAATGGCGCTGCGAACGGTCGAGTTACTTGGGAAAGGCCATTTTCCGGGCGCTGGAAAAGGCAAAAAAAAATAAATATAAAAAAAAAACATTTTTTTTTAAAAGAATCGTTTGCGTATGTGTGTCAAGACCGCAAAATGGGATTACATTACTCAAAGAAATGTATTTTGACAGAACTAATATTTTTACACAGATCAGGGGCTGCCGCTGATGTCTGCTCCTGCTCCAGCTCCAGCTCCAGCTACAGCTACTGCTACTGCTTGCGCTGGTTTCTGGTCCTGGTCCTGGTCCTGTTCGTGGTCCAAATGCTGTGCACTGTTGCGGCATTTGTTGGGTCGGGAGATTGCGGTTTCGGCCCTCAACGCATTCGCTGGAATGGGCCATATTTTGAGGGGTTGCGTTTGCGTTACACGACTTTGACTAACTATGCTGCCTTAATCCTGGTGATGTTGGTTAAATTGGGTGGCAGCCCTAAAGGCGGTTGCGTTTTCGTTTTTTACCTCTTTTGTTAGGAAATCGAGCTGGTTGTGCAAAAATGTTATTTTAGTAATAGTTGTTTAAAATTCTGCTTTCCATAGAGCTCTTTAGCTCTTTCGTTCTTTCATTCGAGGACCAAACTTTTAAGAGCATTTAGAGTTAGAAAAATATCTAGCGTACATTTATGTTATCTAATTATATTGATTAAGGTATTTATTTTTTATTTATAGAATTTATTAACAATAAATAAACAGACATTTATTCTCTAATATGCATATCTATTGAACGCAAGAAAAATCCTTTTTAAATAGTTGTCAGAACTAGGAACTTTTTCCAATATATCTCTAAGCATCTTAACATCTAGTTTAAAGTGTGAAATATTTAACTTATTTATTTATTAGTTTAATTAGAAACGTGGAAGATTATATACCCTTGTTGACTGGCATTTAATTGTCTTTATCTAAGTATTACTATAAATACTATACTATAAAAACCAATGAAAACTATGAGTTGTCTGATTGTTTATCATTTTTTGTCCCACACACGAGAAGCTTACTTAAAAAACTAAACCAAAAAGTTACTTAAACAAGAACTCGTCCTTGTCACAGCTAAATAATATAGTGATTTGATCCGGACAGCCTCGAAATATGCATTAATTGCAGCAAAAATAGGGATAATAAAAATGACGAAGAGTTCATATCGCAAGCATGCCTCAGCAGGCAGCTTTTGAATGTGTGCCTCGACGTACGAAAGCTGCTCGGCATGGAACACGCTGGTTAAAGTTGTTGGCCATATTTGAAGTAAGCAATGCAAACTATTTATTTGTAGTTAGCTCGTTGCTATGTGACCAAAGCTCTGACCAAAGCTATCAGTTATGCTTATGCCACGTTATCCTCTGCTCTCTCTCTCTCTGTGTGTGTGTGTGTGTGTTTGTGAGGCAGATCGAAATGGAAGCCAATTTCCGCGTCTTAACTTGATAAACGCGGTTTGCGAAAGGGTTTGGCGGGGATTTGTGGAATTGGGCGCTAGCTGTGGCGCCAGCACGTGGGGGATTGACTTTTGCATTGGCAGTATATAGATAGATATATATATAAATATATATATATATATATATGCTTATGGGCTTGGTATCCTGTGCCTCGCATAGTCAACGAAACGATTTTGTCAGCCCACTTTTTTTTTTATTTTTTATTATTTGCATTGCGACTGCGTGTGGTCGGTCCAATGTCCTTGTGTCCTTGTGCAGTACTTTTGTGTTTCATTTTTGCCCAGCAGAAGAAAACTTTGCTTTGATGCAATGTGTACAAAACGACAGGAAGAGCAATAACAACGGCCAACAAGCAAAAGGACCAAAGCGAAAGAATGTCCTCGCTCGCGGCTCGACCCTCACGTACGAACTTTTGCCATAACAACAACTGTGGCCATTACGTTGCCAGAGCATGTGAAATACACACACACACACACACACACACTCACTTGTACATATGTACATATGTTTGTATGCGGTGCCTGTTGGTCCTTTTGGTCCATAGCTACCTTGCGAGCCCAAAACACGCAGCCAGCAACTTCAGAGCTTCAACCCGAGCATGGTAGTAAAGCAAGCACACCCCACCAAAAAAGAACACCAACGAACACCACCACTTTAAGCACCACCACCACCGCCACCACCATCGCCATCGCCATCACCATCACCAACGCCACCATTTGCCATCAAATGGCTTTCAATGGCAGACGCAGACTTTCCAACAACCGTCGACGACACTGACAAAGCGTCCAACGGTCCAATGGTCCACTGGTCCCATGTCCTTGCCTGGACTCGCACAGTCCTGGACTCGTGGCCCCTGTCCGTCGGACAGCAATGGCGTTGTTCGTATTTGCTTTTGGTTCGCTTTTACAGTTGCTGCTGCTGCTGTTGCTGGTTGCCCACCCACTCCGCGCCCACCTCCCTTGCTGCTTGGGCGTTTGGCTTGTTTGGCTGGGCACGGGGTGGATTTTTCGCCATTATTGTAACAATTTTGATCAATGGCCCTATTTGGTCCGGTGTCCGCTGTCCGCTCGCCCAATATGTATTAGAGCCCAATACCCAATACCCAATACCACTTACCCGTGGCCAATGCCAATCCTAAACACTGCCTCTGGTCGCTCTCTCATATTCATTCGCATGTTTTGGCCTTTCATTTTTTTCGTTTCGTTTTTTGTTGTATCGTCCTTTGTCCTTTTTTTTTTTTGCTAGATCTTAGCATATACCCTAGTAGTTTCCCAGACTTTTAGGAAAAGCATATTTATTTATAGACTACAAATCATAAAAAAAGTTATATAAGTTATCATTTGACCAGAATTTAATTTAATATTTATATTTAAATAAATATTTTTATTTTGTTTTTTAAGCAAATATTTTATTATTTTATTTGCAGGATAAAAAAGAAATCGAAATCATTTGAAATTTTTGACTTAATCTATTTTTGTCTGACATCTGAAAGACATATCTTAACTGCAATGGCTCCAAGTTCTGATGTGCTTGGTTAACAGCATGATGAGTAAGATATGTAGGGTAGCACTTAGTCGTGCATGCTTCACTCTCCAAAATATTATTTGTTTCCTTATTTTTTTTTTCTTCCATGTTTATTTTATTATTTATTTTTGCCGCGTTTGCTGCTTTTGCTCGACGCGTGACTGTTATTATTTGTGCTTTGGCCTTATGACCACACACACACACACACACACACACACATGCATACACCCCCTCTGGGTCCTGGGCATCATCCACACATATGTGCGACCACAGGGCATGACAACATTTCGGGCTAATCGAAGTTAACCCTTGGCTGGCTTTGCCAATTTTTTATGCATGGATCCCATTTGCCATTCAATTCGATTCGATTCCTTTCTCGATTTCTGCTGTTCGTGTTGTTGTTGTTGTTGTTGCTGTTGCTGTTGTCCCGTTGGTGTTGTCCATTAAATTTACGACACAAAACGCAGTCGGGCAAACACACAAATAAACAAACAAACAAATCGACGCATAGACAAACAAACAAACAAACAAACAGAAGGGCAAACATTTTTATAAAGTCGCCGAGGACGACGCCAATGAGGCAGGCGCCCCAAAGATTGGATGAGCCCTCCCCCTTTCTTTCCCTCTCCCACTCTCTCTCCATCAACTGTTGTGCAGAAGGGTGGAGCAGGTGGAGGCACCCAGACTGGGTAACGGGACACATGTTTGCGGACATTTATGCAAAGTTCTCAATGTGGCTTTGCCGCCTTTGAAATGCGAATGCGAATACGAAAATTCGCAATGGGAATGCGAATTTCCAATTGGAATTGAAATTTCCATAAGGTTGGGGTTGATTTGGAGGTTGAGTCCGGTTTGTGCTCTCTACGCTATTTGTATAGCTGCTTTGTGGTTTTCATTTGATTTGCGTGTCTCGACAAGATTGGAATGCGTCGCATGACAAGTGGTCAGAAGTAAGTAAGTGATAGTAATGCAGATCGGGGGAAGTTAATTGTTTGTTTAGTGTGTGTAGCAGATTGGTTAAAAGCAGCTGTAGGTAGTATTTGGGAACAAGTTCCTCCTTCTTTTCAAAGTTCTAATTTTTTAGGGCACTAAAGTCAAAGCGACTTCTTCAACTATAGGTGCTTATGGACGCTGTAGACTAAGAAGTCACCTAGCCAAGCTGGGTATAATTAGTAACGGACTCTGCAGGTTCTGTGAATGTGAGGAGGAATCCTCAATGCACATCGTAGCAGAGTGTGTCGCCTTAGCGAGGAAAAGATGTAACATCCTAGGGATGCATGTCATGATAAACAATGACATAGTAGCCCTCAACCCAATAAAGATTCTAGCATTTATGCAGGAGCTTGGGTTGATGGAGGAGCTTTAAGCCCAGAAGGGGGCACAATAGATCTATCAGTGCACACACCCCCAACCTAATAATAATAATAGGTAGTTATGATTACCTTTTAGTATTTAGAGTATTTATTTATTTATTATTTATATTATAAAAAATGGTTACAAAGCCAACATATTCTTTGATGTAGTCCATTAATAGAAAAACAAATCAAATATTGGCAGCAGTTTTGAAAGCATGTTTGCATGGAATGTCACATGATAGTTTCTCACCTGGATGCATGTGTTTGGCGAGCTGCTTATTCAATTGCAACTTATGCAACCAGCATAACAACTGCCACAATCAGAAGCAGCAGCAGCAGCAGCAGATGTTCCCATGTTCCCATGTTGCTAACCAGCATAATGCACAGAGGAATACAGATATCTGTATATATAATATTACCGAACTGGCGAACAAGGTGCAAATTAAATGAATTCAAATGCCAAACTGTGGTCGAGTTATGTACATTAAAAGAGATGGGGAGAGACAGACAGAGAGATAGAGAGAGACAGAGAGAGAGAGAGATAGAGAGAGAGAGCAAGCGAGAGGTGTAACTGCGGAGAGGGAGGGCACTCACTGGAGGTTTGCATATTGGATAGGGAAAATACGCAGATGTCCTTAAAAGCGACTTTTTTTTATAAACTCACACACACACATACACACACACACACACACACACAGTGGGCTGTGGCGAGTCCTGTTCTGAGCTATCTGTGTGTCGACGTTTTATTTTCGAATTATATGAACAAATTTGTAAGCGTTCGCGATCTCATATGACGAAACGGGACATGCAAACTACAAAGGACCAACAACAACAACAACAACAATAAAAGCTGCGTGTGTGTGTGTGTGTGCTTGCCACCAGATTGCCGCAAGGTACAGAGAGAAAAAAAAAGTGCACACAAAATCAACGCCACACCGTTGTATCTCTCTCTGATGGCGTGTGTCCTGTGTGCGTCCTGTGCGTCCTGTGCGTATTGCTGCTGCTGCCTCCTTCTACTCTTCTACTCTATTATTTTCATTTTTTTCGTTTTTTTTTATTTTTGCATATCAAATGCCAGCACGGCAAAGGGGTAACAGCGGTGCGGCGAGGGGGTTGAATCATCATTTGAATAATTCGACATTTGCGGCCTGCCAGCGAGGTTCGCCTGGCTGCCTGGCCACGTTCCCATTCCCGTTCCCTTTCCCGTTCTCGTCCTTATTCACATCCTACCAACCTTTACCACCTTTCCACATGTATTTTTTTTTTGTGTGCAGCTTTCCACGCGCCAGCCGCGCATCGAATGACGAAAATTTCGTAATAAATAAATAATCCCTTTCCACACACACACACAACACACACACACACACACATGTGTGTGTGTGCTGTTGAGCGGGAAAATTTGCTCGCAATTTGAAATTATGCTATGCAAAGAGAAAACGAGGCCATGCAAATGCAAACCCCTCATGTGTGTGTGTGTGTGTGTGTGTGTGTGAGTGTGTGTGAGTGTGTGTGCCTCTGGGAGGGGTGGGGGTAGGTGGGAATGGGGAGTAAGCTGAAGCGGATTTTGCAACATCAAAGCAACACCTGGCCAACATTGAACCGACCGAAATCGAATCGCAGTCGAAATCGATTGGATTCAAAACACACATCGACTCAGCGACTTTAAACGACTCGAAATTTGAATATTCAAACGAAACACAAGACGATTGTTGTTGTTGTTGTTGCTGCTTCTTCGGAAAGTTCTTCAAAAAAAAAAAAATAATAAAAAAATAAAAAATGAATACAAAAATTTGGCACAGATTTGCCTGGGCCGCAATTTCTTTTATTTTACTCTTTTTTGCTGCGAAAAAAGTTCACATTTGGATCTTAATGAAGCATAAGCCAAAAACTGGCTTCAAAAGATATTTTAAAGAATTTATAGGATTTTGAAAATTAGAATTATATTTAAAAAAAAAAGATAGGAGACTAAAATAATAATTAAGTTTTATACTTAATGCCGGAAGTAATCAAACAATTATATTCTGTATTTGCATAATTTATTATGTTTTAAGCTTAATTTTTAGATAAGTAATTCATATTTCACAAGCCAAAAACTGGCTTCGAAAATTATTTTAAAGAATTTATAGGATTTTTAAAATTAGAATTATATTTAAATAAAGTAAAAAAAAAAGGAAAATAAAATAAACAGTAATCAAATAATTATATTTCTTCTTTGCATAATGTATTATATTTTAGGATTAATTTTTAGATAAGTAATTCACATTTGGATCTTAATGAAGCATAAGCCAAAAACTGGCTTCGAAAAATATTTTAAAGAATTTATAGGATTTTTAAAATTAGAATTATATTTAAATTTGCTGAGAAGGGCAAAAGAAAGAAGAATGAAAATATGAAAATAAAATAAAATAATTAAGTTTAATATACTTAATGCAGGAAGTAATTAAACAATTATATTTCTTCTTTGCATAATTTATTATGTTTTTGATTTAATTTTTAGATAATTAATCTATATCAAGTATTTATCATCAAGCAAAACTGAATTTAGCAGTCTTTTTACTTAATATTTGTATTGATTATAATATTTGTAGACTTAATGTGTTTTTCGCTGAGTGTAATGAGCGTTTAGACATTGACATTGCCATCATTCAATACAGTTTAAAAACAATTTTTAATAACTCCTGCAGTTTAGGGATTTTTTTTTTGCATTTTCTGAGCAACCCCTTCTGCAACCCGGCTGCACTTTGGATGGAAAAGAAGAAGAAGAATTTGCCTGTTGGACAGAATTCGCGGACATTTTTTTAACTGCAGCAGCCGCAAATTCTACCCCCTAAGCCCCTTAACCCTTTTTTATATTTTTTTATTATTTTGTTTTTTGTTGCTGTACTTTGTGCAGTTGCAGCACATTTTTTTTTGATTTTGCGAATGTTGCACAATCTATAAATCCATGGAAAAGGATTTCCTTACATACAGTTTTTGCGATTATCCTGGCAGGCACTCTGCGGCCGAGGCTGAGTGCAGTGTGCTGTGGCCTTAGCCTTATCCGATTCGATTTCGATTTCGACTCGACCCATTAACCACTTGACTAATTGCCCCGGCACCGCGCTATGAGGCAAAAACTTGCACCTTTTGACCCAAAAAAAGAGTTAAAAAAAAAACAACAACGCTCGGGTTGACAGCTCAACAATGAGAGATCATGTGGATAATTGTGAATCTGTGCCATTTGGCGCCTTATCGCATTACACGGGACTCAAGGGACTCGCAGTAATTGTCCGAGCAGCATCCTTTTGTGCCCTAAATCGACGGCTTCACACCTTAACAACAACAACAACAGCAGCACCGCAAAAGTTTTGCCAGCATCCGCAACTGCAACAACTGAAACAACTGGAACAACAGGAACTACAACAAATATCCTCATTTTCACACGCACTTTGAACCTTTGCCGGGCATTCGTTCAGCTTCCATTTCTGTTCAGCTTCCAGCAGCATCCCCTAAAAAAGAGAACGAACCCAACCCAAACCCAAAAAATCTCTAACCTAAGCATGATCTAATGCGTTTTTTGTTTTGGTGTAAAAAACTCGATTTTCGACAGGAAAGTGCAAACATGATGCCATATAATACCATATAATATCATCTAATATAATACACATAATTGCTTTGAGCCGGCAGCATCTCACTCAATTGCCTCATTGCCGGCACAAAAGTCAAGGACCCTTGAAATGATCTGAACAACAACAACAACAACAGCAAAAATCCCTCTTACACATTGTGGTTGTTGTTGTTGTTGCTTTTTTGTTTTCATTTATTATTTCTCACATTTTCCACGTTTTTTTTTTGTCCTTTTTTTTGGGTGTTTTGTTGCTTATAAATTGCCGCTAAATGGCTTGTTGCCGGATGGCTGCGAGGAGGGTAGGGGGTGAAGGAGGACCCTGTCATTGGTTTGTTTAGGTTTTGATGTGTCAATATTTGACAGATCAAATTGATATTTATACTCTAATGCCACAATGTGCGTATGTGTGTGTGTGTGTGTCTGTGTGTTGTGTCAGTTGACTAATTGCCTGATTAATGGATGGATAGATAGGTGAGGTGTAGCTGACCATGGATCATAAAGGCGGTCATTTGATCTGTTGTGTTGTGTGGGCGGGGGGTCATTAAGAGATCACCGCGCAGAGTCGTCAAGGGTCAGCGTCAAACGGTACATTTTATTGATGCCCACTTAATCAATTAGACATACTTAATTTATGTTTTGTGTATTTGTTTGTTTTGCAATTAACATTTCAATGCCAACTGCACGAATTCATTTCCAGAGAGAACTGAGAGTCTTAGATACCTTTAGTTTTTTACCTGTCTCAGATTACTATATTATTAATAATAATACTATATTTAGCTTGCTATACAGATATGCATGGATGACCAACAGAAGCGTCGATCTCTGAATTCTATCGATCAACTCCAGAAACTATTTGCCCAATAACATAATCCTCAGGCATGGAAGTAATGCGTTTAAAGCATTTTCCTTGATTAACATCTGTGGCAGGGTCGACGGTGTGAGGCACCCTGAGACAGAATGTCGCATGTGCGCCTCGCTGAGGGGATGACGCAACGGTATCGCGGTTCCTTGCCCGTCACCCGTCGCCCGTCTTCTTGTTCTTTTTGCTGCGGCACAAGGAGGCGCCCTGCAACTGTTTCCTTTTTCGATTCATTGTGCAACTCAACGGTACCTAATCATTATAAATTATGTGGCAATAGGCCAGCGTGGATGCCCAGCCACAGCCACAGTCTTAGTCTTGGCCTCATCCTCATTCACAGAGAGCATGGCCTGCGGCAGAATCTACGAAGGGGTTAAACTTTCTCACGATCTATAAAAATAGAAAAATTGAAATCCATAAAAAAAGAATAGTTATGAAAAGGGAAAACGCAAAAGGCTTTTGCAATAATTCATTTATGCTACCTTTTCGAACTGCCGTCCTTTCAATCTTCATTTTGGGCTGTAACGGTTTTTATTATTTACGAACGATCGACGGTTCGACAGATCGACAGATCGACAGGGAAAAGTGTTTTCTTAGGCGCGTCAGTTGGATAACTGATTAAGTTTAATTGTTTGTCATGACAGGAGACAGCAATGGTTAAGGGTAGGGGTAGGGGTAGGGGTTTGCCTTGATGGGTATGGCCTGGTATGAAGACGCTGCTTGAGAGTCTCATAATATTTGCCAGAAGGGTTACCAAGTGGGCCGATCTTCTTCGTCCTGTTGTGCATCCTGTGAGAATGCTCGAGACTGGAAGCTGCTGCTCGAACAGCTGTGTAAACGTTGCTGCTGCCGCTGATGTAACGTCCAGTTGCAAGATATTGTGGCAAATTCGAGATGTGGCATATTAAATGAAAATTACACACAACAAAGGACACTACTGCTGGCAGCAAGGACAAAATATTGTCGGTTTGATTTGGATTTGTTTGTTATTTTGTTCTGTTTATTTATCATATTTATTTACATTATTATTCTTATTATTATTGTTGCCGTGTGTGTTGTCTTTTGTGTGTATGTGTGTGTGTGCAGAAGGAGAAGCAGCTAAAAAGTGTATAATTTCATTTATGCTCAACCCACCCCCACCCCCACCCCCACTCCCATTCCCTTGCCAATTTTTAGTCTACAATGTAACAAGAATTGCAAAAAATATCAAATGTTGAAGAAAAAAAATAAAATAAAATTGAGAAAGTAAAATGAAAACAGCAGATGAAATGGAGAAAATGGTGAAAGCGTTGCCCAAACGAAACAGCACCAGACCAGAGTCCATGTAAAGTGGATAACATTTCAGAGTAAAAGCAAAAAGCAGCAACAGCAACAACAACAACAACAACAACCAGAGCAGCAGCAGCAGCAACGTTGCTGGCAACAGCGGCAGGAGCTGGTGATGAAGTTGCTACGGAAATTCGTTATTGTGTTACCACAGGCGATGTGTCTGTGTCCCAATGTTATGTTGCCAGTGCCACTGCCACTGCCAGTACCAGTGCCTGTGCCAGTGCCAGTACCAGTGCCAGTGCGCCAACATCCTCAGCGACATCTTTAGCCACATTCGCAGTCAGCGAACAGTCTGTCCAATAATAATGATAACAACAACAACAATCGTGACAGCAACAGCAACAACAACAACAGCAATGGCAACCAACAACTGCGGCACTGTGGACACAAAATGCAACTCTAATGTATATTTTGAATAACGATATCGATTATCGATAGTACTTATCGATATATATATTTACGAAAGTACTATGTCTAATATTTAGAAATAAGCCTTAAGATGACCAGTTCGTTGTTGATCGTTCTTCAATCTACTCTACATTTAACTGCTATACATAGTAATATATGTAATATGTATATATGTCTTCTTAATTATCGATAAATTAATTCATCCAGTTTTTTTTTTGTAATTTGCGAATTGACTAAATGCATTTGGAATTCAAGCAAATTATCGAAAATACTATTGATAATTTGTAGAATTTATATAGAATTTTATTTTGAAAAAGTGGTAACTTGTACGATTTTATATATTGCAACTGTGTGTGGGTAAGCTGAAAGTACGTTCGTTCCACGGTGCAGCATCCACGCAACGTTGACGGCAGGGAGAACAACAGCGTCGCACGGCGCCGGCCACCTTTTGCCTCAAATAAGAAGTAGCGACCTTTCGCATGCACGACGATATTTTAATATGCGACATTTCAAATAGTCCTCGCACACACACACACACACACACACACACATACGTACAATATATATATTATATATATATATATATATATACGTTGATTCTTTTGGTCATGTGTAGGACGGACGACATTGGACCCTGAGCATGGAGAGTCTGTTGCGGATGGGTTGGGTTGGGAGGGCTGAGCGGGCAGTCGATATGCCTGGGCGTGTGGGCGTATTTGGTCGCCAGAGTATCCAATTCAAAAATTTTGCAAACCAACCAAGCGGAATTGGCAAGGCAAGAGAGGCTGTAGCTTAAGAACCCGTCCAGCCGCTGAGAGCTCAGTATTTGAGGCGGGGGCGGGGCTCTCGTTCGCCTTTTTTCATTTCCTTTTCCGTTGGCAGGCGGCGGCGACCACCGAAGCGCATCAACAAGGCACACACACACACACACACACACACACACACGCGCACACATACAGGGATACTCACACCCGCACATATGCGGATCTAAGTCGCAGAATAGAAGGGCGTACGCAAAACGACCCCGGGGGCCAGACCGGTCGCCCGACTCGACTCGACTCGACTCAACTCGACTCGACCGACCGTTCGTCAGTCACTGCAGGTGGTACAGCATCCGCTGGAACTGGAGCCGTAAAACTGGGTCCGGGCACGAATTGGGTGGGTTGTGGGTTAGGCTGAGGTTGAGGCTTGTTGTGGTGCTGGCATATTGAAATTATGTGTGCAGCCGTTTTTGGTTTTCCATTTGCATTAGGGCGACTTAGTTTTGCAAACGAACCGAAGCTCTTGAGACATTCTCTTGACCAGGGCCCTCCGCTGTCCTCTGTCCTCTTGCCTATGTCCTCCAACCAGCATTCAATCGATCCATCCCATCCATACGTTGGAGCAGTCAATCAGAGCATGCTACGCTGCTTGCCACATTTCCTGATTTACGCAGGTAACATCAACTTGACTCCGTTTGTGGCTATGTTTGTATTGTTGTGGGCAAGACAGCTAACACACACACAAACACACACACACACAGATAGATACTTTTGTGGGGTTGTTGCGGATGGATGTCAGTGCATTAGATGGCCTAAACGAAATCCCCTTTCGATAATAATGTGTTTGACATTGGCAAAGGCAGTGCGTGCTTGGTCAACAGAAATGATTGGATTGGATTGGATTGGATAGACCGAATTTAGCATGAAATGGAAATCGATTTGATTTTAGAGTATGGATAGTTCCAAACTGAAATGGGTAGATCGAAACATGACAATTGATATGAGCTTGAGACTTGCATCAATTTAATTCAACAACAATTGAAATAATCCAGGAATTTTACTAAATCGGTTTCTAGAAATTATAATTATTATAACAATTGCTGCATAGTTGAAAATCTGAAAGTTTCCGGAAAACAGACATTAAGATACGTTTATTTAAACCCCTTTTTTCTTTTTGGTTGTGTTGTTCTCCATTTGAAAAGTTTTTGAACTTCAGACAGTGAAAAATCCATGGAAATTCAGCAGCTTAACGCTTCGCTGGCTATTCAAGTGTTTTCGGCTCTTTGATACCCCACTTGATATGCATTTAATTGGAGCTCACAACTGGCAAATCGATGAGCATTGTTCTTGCCACACAAACCAACGCACCCACCCCACCCTCAAGACTCTCTCTCTGTCACCATCGTTAAGCAGAAGCAGCAGCAGATAAACCAGGTAAGGCGAACGTAATGGACTTCAATGTGGAGCTCGGGTTGTTTCTCTAAGAAGAACAACAAAGGAAATCGCCAACTTGCATTTATCGCCACATGAGTGGGGGCAGTGGCAGCAGCAGCAACCGGTTGGGGGAAGGGAGGATGCTTGTTTACTGACTGACATGGACAGACTTAGCTGCCAAGCGCTTGTCGTTTGGGCCCAGCTTGGCGCTGGCCGACTCACGCAGCCAAACGCTGTGGGGAGGGAACAACTGGGTGGCATGGGGCAGGGGCATGGGCAAGGGGCAGGGGGAGTCTTTAGTCACCAGGCACAAAACAATATGCGATGATATGATGCGTACACGATGCTTCGCGTGTGGATGTTTGTTCTGTTTCTGTTTCTGGTTGTTTTTGGAGCGCGACCGACGCGCTCTTGTTGGGACAATATGCGACCAGGCCCCACTTTCCCATTCCCCAGACACACACACACACACACACATACACCTACACAGCAAGGCAAACACAAAAGAAAATACAAGCGTCGCATATGTGTGGCATCAGTTTGGTTGAAGGGTTGGGGTGTGGGTGGACTGGGAGTGGGGGAGGAGTGTAAGGGCAAGAATATTTAACAGGAAGAAACCAATAAAACCTAATGATATGAAAAAATGCAATTTTCTGAAACTCAACCAACACACACACACACACACACATACACACACATACTCACACACACACATGCGCGCGAAAAGAACACAAGAAACACAGCGCCTCAAGCTGAGTTTACACGAGCAACAGCACGTGAAACGGCAGCAATAGTTGCTGAAATAGCAGCAGCAGCAGCAACACCAATATCAAGAATACAACCAAAAGCAGCAGCAGCAAGTTGTACAGCAACAGCAACAGAAATGCCAGCAACATCTTAAGTTATGGCAACAACTGAATAATCAAAATGCGATAACAATTACAGCAGCAACAGTAGCAACAGCAGCAACTAAAACAATAGCAGCAACAGCAACAGCACCAATAAGAATGAGAGCAGCAGCATCAGCAATCACCGCAACAGCAACAGGTAAAACTGTGACAACAGTTACAACTGCAGCAGCAGTAGCAACAATTGCTGCAACAGCAGCAACAAGTGCCATTTTGAAACTCGAATATGAATCGAGGATAGGAAAATCATGAATTGTTGCAGCAATCGTTGCTGCTTCACAGTGTAAACATTGCGTTGCGTTTGATTTTCCGCTTCAAAAAATCAGAAACATCAGAGCCGCCTTAGCCAAAGAAGAAGATAACGATGATGACGATGGAGATGATGATGACGATGATGATGATGATGTTGATAGCCAAGTCTTTGCCGCTTCTTGTGTCTTGCGTCTGTGTTGACTGCCTGTCGCAGTGACATGTTGTCCTCTGTCCTCTGTCTTCAGTGTTCACTGCCGCATCTCCTCTCTCTCCCTCTCCCTCTTTCTCTCCCTCTCTCTCTCTCTCTCCTCGTCATTTGCTCTACCTATGCTTATTGTTGTTGTCCGCGCAAGTTGTCATATGTGAAGTTTTGCGCGTTGCTGAATTTTTATATTACGTGCACAACAGCAACAAAAACAACAACAGCAACAGCAACAACAACAGCAACAACAACAACTGCAGCAACAACAACAAAGCGTAAAGCAAATAAGTAGAATAAAAATTCACAAACTTGGCTTCGAAAAGAAGCGACAAGGACAGCAATAGCAAAGAGTGGGACAGAGAGTGAGACAGATAAAAAAGAACGTAGGAAACGTAACGAAATGAAATGAAAGACAACAACAACAACAACAATAATAACAACAACAACAACAATAACAACATAAACATGGCACCCAACACTTGTTTCATGTCCGTCCGTCAGACGCTTGTCGTTTATTCTCCGCCTGGCAACGTCCACTAAGCATCTAGATGATTAAGGGGGAAGGGAGAGGGTGCGGGTGGACGGGGGCATGGTATTTGTGGAGCATTGGTTATGAGTTTGAGCTTGAGGATGAGGATGAGGATGACACGCCAGCCGCTGCATCATATGACAATGTATTACCACTAAACGGGGGGCGGACGTTGGTCTCTCTGGCGAAGCGAACCCGCACCCGAACCCAAACCCAAACTGAAACAGAAACCCCGCCTCCCGCCCCCGCCACAGTCAGCGTACAGGACACAGGCGCAACGCATGTAAGCAATTTTGCAAAGTACTTAGTCAGCATCTTTTTAACCCTTACCCTTAGCCTTACCCTTACCCTTACCCTTACCCTTACCCTGCTGCGAACACACCCCTTTTATCAACCGCCCACACCCCCAACCCCAAGTTGGCTGCCTTTGAAGGTGGCCGCGGGGTGACCGTCCGGGGTCCGTTCGTCAGCAGCGCCCACGCATGGCGCTGCGCAGATACCGAGGGTAATGTTATGTCCTGTCACTGGCTACAGTCAAACGATAAGCCAGGCGACAGACCCACTACTTCTGCTGCCATCCACCCACCCCCTCCCTGCTTAGTGACTGTTTCTACTACAAGTCGCCACATTCGCCGGGCCGCACATTTTTTAACATTGCGTTTCGGTTGACTTCGGCAACGGGCTCTTCTTCTTCTTCTTCTTTTTTTTCTTCATCTTTTTTCTTAACACATATTAAGCCGCAAAAATATTGCCGGGTACGTCGCAGTAAGACGTGCCCTGCTGGTCGCCATGCCAAAAAGGAGTATATTGAGTAAATCAGGATAAACTGGGCCTCGTTCGTGTTGCCGACAACGAAATACCCTTAAATTAATCATACATATAATTCTTTTATTAAAAAAAAAATATGGAAAAACACTCGTGAATTTATTTATTTATAGATTTCGTATTTTTTTTTATTTATTGTATTATAATGATATATTTTGGTATGTTTGTGCTTATAAATTATCAAGTTCAACTTATGTTTTATTGCGAACCGAATTCTACTGACTGGCGATCGATAACTTGCTCGATAACCTGCTCGATAACTTGCTCTTAATTGTATCGGGACAGTTTTTGTTCTTGTTCCCACATTTGTAAATTTGATTAAAAGTTCTATATTTTTTAAAGAGATTTGAGGTGTTTCCTTAAATTGAAGAGTTATAGATGCCGCGGAGAAAGTGTCATACCCTCGGAAAAGGGTACAAAAATAGAAATATGTGCATATGTATCTATATCTGGCAGTAAAATTTGCAAAACATGCTCTTAACCAAAAAAAAAAAAAGGGCACTGGCCTTCTAATTCACTCGATAGCCATTCATTGGAAATTCTTGATTGATGCTCTGCCCTTGTCTGCAGCGCGTTGATAAGCTGGCAAAGACTGTGCGGACCCACTACCCCCCTGCCGACTCCCCTTGGCAACCATCAACCATCCTATATCAACACAACAACCCAGCGCAGCAGATTTTTACAACTGCTGCGTTGTCAGTTAGTTTTTCAATTTTTCATTTTACATATTTCAGGGATTAGATGAGTACAACAACAACAACAATTGGCAGCTACCAGTTGCAGGTTGTGGGAGGGTTGGGTTTGGTAGGTTTGTGTTGTGTTGTTATCGAAAGTGCAATAAATATATTCATGTGACCCAGACTTGGCTCCAGACTGTGTCGGTTGCCCTTTTTGCTTGTGCTGCTCTCTCTCTAAAGTGGATCTTGGATTGAATTACGCTTTCCTATCATCTATGGAATTTGCGAACATTTTGTTTTAATAGGTTGAGCATACACAGCAGATATAAAGTATAACTAAGCTAGAGCTGCCACTAAATGTTGCATGATTCACTAGATCTTTCTATATTTTGACAATCTTTATATTTCTGCAAAATCCCAATAAATTAATGAATGAGGAAACTGCCACTAAGTCCAATCAACATATGGAATATCATGAGAAGGTTTGTTTTATTTATGTATATATAGACTCTTTAATTCCCGATTTTTTCAATGTTTATACAAATATCACTTTTAATAGAATCGATCGTGGATTTGGAACTTTGGAACGATTGCAATTTATCTTTAATTTATCCTGAAAATTCTTTAACACTATATTCAGAATCTGCAAGTTTAGTTTTTAATGGCATTTGTTTGCCTTTTCAATCCATTCATCGCACATTTCGTTAGAAGTGCATCCAAAACCTGACACCAGCAGGAGTCCTTGTAGCCTAATTTTTGGCACTTCCATTTGGTAATCCTGATTCTCCACTAACTACTTCACGATCAAACTGACCCAACCGAATGCATTCTGATGGCCTACTCCACACAATTGTCAAAAAATCAAATAAAAATAAAAATAAATAAAAAAAAATAAAACGGATGCTCGCTTTCCCTCTCTGCTGATTGCCTTTGACTGGAGGACTTCCTTACGGACCCATTGTTTTGGTGACATGTGACAGGCCGTACTTCCCAATATTGGCACGCAACGCTTTGTCCTCGGAGCCCGAGAGCCGGGGCAGGACAAAAACAATGCCTCTCACGGATGGAGATGGAGTGCGATATGGAGAGGGAGTGGTGGAGGTTCTCTGCCAAACCATGTCCGGCGACAACTAACAAAAGCTTTCGCAGCGAGTCACGTTTTGTGCGCTCAATTAATAAAAACGAGAAGTGAAGGCCAATCGCAGCACACCGAATTTTGTATACACTAGCAGAAGGAATCAGGATTAAAGTTGCGAAATAAAATTAATTAGCTATTTAGAATGGATTTATAGTCAGCATAGATATGCCAATTTACTCAAGGATCTTTTGAAAGATTAGCAACTTTAATTTTACTAATTTTCCCTCTTTGAGTTTTCATCTATCCAACCATCAAAATATAAAATCCAATTATGTAACTTAATGCACAGGCAAAGATCTCAACACTACGTCATGTCCTTGGCGCTGATTTCAAAAGAATAAGTCACTTTGGTCCTTGGACTGACATGTTCACCTTCGTCCACCTTTGGTTTTGCTTCTGCTCTTACTACTGTTTCTGGCTGCGATTCTAATTCTGGTTGCCCTTTAAGTGGAACTTGCATTTTCATTTCCATTTCCTATGCGCGGTGACATTTCGGGTTATTGTTCGCGATCTCCGGGTCGCCCCTGGTTCCGTCTTTTGATGACTTGTCACAGGCACTTCAGCTTCAAACTGGCGGCAGCGATCTCAACCCAAGACGGCAGCCCAAAACTACTAAAGCGAAACCTCATCGACCCATGCTCAACCCCAAAGAACCCAAATGCGAAAAACGAAAAAAAAATATAATAATGAAAAATGATAATTTCCATTGACGCAATTATTAACATTGTGTGTATGTGTGTGTGTGTGTTGTTGTTGTTGTTGTTGTTCTTGATTTACCTGGCAGGGGATAGGGGATTGGCATTGGCATTGGCATTGGCATTGGGATCGGGATCGGCATATGCATTGCGTATTCGGGATTAACTCGATTTACGAAAGGGTTACGCATGCATCCAGCGGACGTCCCAATAACAAAATATGCCAAAGTGTTTAATGTGCATTACCCGTTCTATTCCCATTCCCATTCCCATTCCCAATTTTTAAGGGACAACCAGGTAGTCGTCTACTCTCTCTCTCTCTATCGCACTCTGCTTCGCTCTCACTTTTTGCAGCTCTGTCCTGGTTGGGTATATATGAATAATGCGCAATGAGAGTGCACAAAAGCCGAGCTCCTTTTTTGCTTGTCGAGAGGTCCTGGTGAGGGGGTAGCGCCGAAGTGCTTACAAATTACGCTCAAAGTGAATTAACCCTGGGCGTCGAACTCATCCCAACTGTGTACGCAAATGTGCAGCGTCACGATCACACACAGAGAGAGAGAGAGAGTGAGAGAGCGAGAGAAAGAGAGAGAGAGAGAGAGTGAGGGAGATCATTAGCCAAAATCATAGAGCACATATGCCGCATAGATCGAACGTCTGTCGGCACAACGGGTTGTGCTTTCCACTCATTCAGCACTCGGCACTCTTCAATTATCAGTCGTCTTATCAATCGGTCCGATCGCCAGCAATGCGCTTTTCCAGTGCGGATACTCGGGATTCTCGGCCGTTTCACGGTCGAACAGCCACGACAATCCGACAATCCGGCAATCTTCCGATTGGACGCAATCCGATCAAGTCAAGTGGCCGCCACAAAGTGCCATCAATTAGCCAATTTCCATTGTTTGCTTGCGTTTTTGAAGACTGCGCTTTTGCTGCCGATCAGTTTTCAAGATATGCACTCAAGAAGGGTACACAAATCCTCAAATAGAAATGCACAATTCGGTTAGCTAAAGGAATTTTGAAAATATAGTAAAATATTATTGTGTTTTGAAGAAGAGTTTTGCTAGTCACTGTCCACAAAATGTGAACAATGGATTTGAGTTAAGTGTCAGCACTCGAAAGATTGATTGCCAACATTTAAGAAGTGAACCCCATTGAGAGAGTTTTTAAGTTTAAAGTTTTAAAGACACCAATAACTATTCTTATATCCTGCTAACAATTCAAATTAAGTCTATATGCAATTCATCTTTAATCTCTGGCTTAGTGAATTTTGAAGGAGGAGTTTTGTCTATTCGTATTTGCTAACAGAAATTTTCCAACAATTTGACAGCTAGACAAATTTCTGTAATATTTATCATATAAAAATAATCCTATTTTATATAATAGAAATCAGCAAAGAATTACTTGAAAAATCGAAAGAGTTTTATAATTAAATAAATGGACTTATTTTATTTGAATAGTATCGGTTGTTGCTAGCTAGAAAATAAATCTAACTTCCACACTGAAAAGAATTTCTTGTTTTTGAAAACAACTTTATAATGCTTCATTTTCTTTAGAAGCGGGGGGAAGCGGGGCAGCAGCAAGCTGATTATGGCCAATTTATGCAGTGGCCAATTGGTAGACTGGACAAAAGTGTTGTGGACTCTTTGTGCTGGGAAAAGCTGATTGAGAAAAGCAGCCATTAAAACTTGCTTTCAAAGGCCATTCGAGAAATTCAATTGAATTTCTTTGGTTTGGGTATTTGTTTAACAATATGGCGAATGTGTTTTGTCTGTCTGTCTGTTTGTCTGTCTGTCTGTTTGTCTGTTTTGTTGTGTTGTGTTGTTGGTTTGATAACAGAGCGCAACATTTATAAATGTAATTGTATAAATGGGCTGCCAGAAGGGGTTCTTGTTGCGAAATTGTGCGGTGTGGGTTGCAATTGAGGTTAAGGCCGATACATGGCGCCCATAGGGTTGAAGTAATGGCCGCTGTCCGTTAGCCATTAGGGGTGGACTTCGGACTCAGTTACGGATTCGAATACAGATTCAATTCGAATCGCAATAATAAAAATATGGCCAGAGACTCGGGCTGTGTGGAAGCGAGACAGAAATGCGACAACAAGTTCAAATGTGTACAATATGAAAAGCACTTCAACTGCTCGGTCCACTCCTGCTCCCACTCCCACTGTCACTCTGTGCACCACCGATACCACCACCATCACCACCACTCACCGTTTTGTCGCGAGTCCAGCGGCAGCCACTTCAGGACCTTCAGTGCCGTCCATCACCAACACTAACGAGCTGCCAGAACTGAGCACTTGATGGCACAATCGAGTCGAGGGCAGCAACAGCAGCAGCAGCAGCAGCAGAAGCAGGAGCAGAGTGTGAGGGTGGTTAGCTGCCCATTTGCCGCACCACCTTACCCCTTTCCCCCACACCCGGACCGTGGTGTGCCGCTCTTCTCTCCTGGTCTGCGCTGTCCTGTCCGATTCTCGCTCCAACAAAAGGGTCAATGCGTACAACAGAGCTTTGGTCGCTCCTCGCCTCAGCTCAGCTCAATTCTGCTCTGTTCTGTTCTGGTTTCTGGCTGTACTTGTTCAACCCCTCGGACAGATTGACTTTTATGTTGATAGCTCTGCCTCTGCCTCTGCCCCTGCCTCTGTATGTGTCTCTGTGTGTGTGTGTGTATTAATGCTCCTGTGCCCACTGACGTCTTTTATCCATTTCGGTTGGCAAAGTCTGTCTGTGTGTGTGTGTGTGTGTGTGTCCACTACGCAGTTACCGCTACTCACCCCTCAGGTGGCCATTTTGAATTTGGCGAGCAACACCAGTTACACCTTCCGAGCGACTCAACAATTGATTTTAATAACTGAGTCGCACGCATTTGACCAGGTTCAGCTGCCGCTGAATTATGGCCTAAAAGTTGAGAAACTTCTTCGGCTGCTTTGGGGTTTTGTCTGAAATGTTTTCAAGAAGTGACAGTTACTTTAAATGCCTGCACAGATACTGCCAGATACTGGCAGATACTTTCCATTTTTGTCACACTTCTCAACTAATTAAAGTGGGAACATGCTGTGAAAGCTTCTTGAGTCTAGTGCATTTATTTTTATCTTTAATAACAAACCCAAAATTTTATTTAAACATTGCATTGCTGAAAAGATAGAAAAGAGTTTTAGAGATTTATTATATCAGTCTATTTATCAATAGATGTCGAATATTCAGATGTAGACCCAAGACAATTAATAAGTAAAATTGCTCAAACTATTGTTCTATTGATCAATAAAGATACTTAACTAATAAGGTTAATAAATAATAGTATATGTTTTATAGGTGTAGCTATAATTTATGCTTATTGGATTAACTATCCAATGTTTTTAGCTCATGATGTCAACAAGTAGAGGTAAAACAAAGAATCCTACTTAAGGGATTCCCCCAAACCCAGGCACATCCATCAATCGCGCATTAGAGCCAAATACCCATCCGGTCAATTCACTTTGACAACATTAACACACATACACACACACACACACACATCTCAGTTGTTGTCATCAAACCCGAAAATTAGCTGGCCATGCTATAATGCCGGCTTTACCTGAACCCATTTGGCTCGGCCACATACATGTGTAGCTCTAATAAGCCAAACAATAAGACGACTTAAGCCGGTGTCCAAGTGCCAGACTGACTGTCTGTCTGTCTGTCTGCCTGTTGCCCAGCCAAATCCATTACACGCATCAAATGCTGCCTGCCAGCGTGTGTGGTCTTCCATATGGATACCTCAATGCATGCATGCCACATCTATGGAGATGGAGTTGCAGATGGAGATGGGGCATACAAGAGCATACTTATGCTATGTCAGCTCTCTCGCCTATGCTCAATCCGAACAATTCTCATGCTCACCGTTCCCGTTCCCCTTTCCCCTTTCCGATTCCCAGTCGCCGACGCCCTCGCCCTTCCTCTGCTCAGTCAACCCCATTGGCGTATTAAGACAAAAGGTTAAATTTAAATTTGAAACGCAAATGGAGATGGGACATCACGTAGTAGTTGTAAATGTGAATGTGGATGTGGATGCGTGTGCGCTATGCGCCCTGGTCATACATTGCAATGTGGCTGGCCAAGAAACCCCCTTAACCCGTTGATTCCCCCAACCAACCCCAACCCATTTCAAATCGAGCATCAAACCCACTCTGGTTGGAGTGCGCCTCCAAGCATATTGTTGGCTCGGAATTGGATTGTTAGGCGTAAGGTGTAGCAGATGGTGTGGATTTTGTGAGTGTGTGTGTTTGTGTGTGTGTGTGTGTCTTGTCTTGGTCGGTAGAGGAGCGTTTCTGTGTGTGGCAAGGCATGGGTTTAGCCGTAACCCGACCGTTGCGGACCCAATGCTAGTCCAGGGTGGTTGCTATCTCACTTTGTCTTTGTGTGTTGCGCGCGCGTGTGTGTGTGTGTATGTGTGTGTGTAGGAAGAATAAAAGAAACTGTTGCAAAGGCCAGAGACGTGGCCCCAAGAAAAACAAGCAGAAGGAGCCTCAACACTGGCTAAGGATACGTATGCTAATGGACATTCGAGATTTTGGTTTTGGTATTTTAAGCAGCTCAGCGCTTCAGTTCTGTTCAGTTTATGGTGCGGTGTGTGTGGGTGTGTGTGGGGTGTGTTGGGGAAGGGGTGAAGCTGATAAGTGCGTTTGAAGCCACCGTTCGAATGCTACGTGCGACTGACTGACTGGCTGACTGACTGACTGGGCCATGGCCATAGCTTCGATAGCCTGGCTAAGCTAAGAGGATCTATAAAGGAGTGGGCGCAAGGACATGATACTCATTTTGTGATTGTGTGATGATGGATGGGACATGTGCCATGGGGACTTTGGCATATAGCAGCGAAGCTTAGGCTGCCGCAAATGCCGATAGCTGTCGAAGCTGTGGAGGCAGTGCCAGTAACAGAGCCAGGACCTCGGGCCAGTTAAAGTCCTTGTGCCTGTGCTATTGAGCGTGTTGTCTGCGAATCCTTGGCACTGGCCCGCTCAACTATGTCGTTGCGAAAGGATTCAAACGATTTAGCATTCGAAATAAGTTGGTCCGTTCTTCCTGTATCCCCAGTATTCATGTGTGTCTGTGTGTTTGTGTGTGTGTGTGGGTCTGTCGTCGTCAGCTTTGTTTGTTTGTTGTGAGCGCACTATTCATACCTGACACCCAACGACCATTAAATTCATAAAATATGCATGTGGATAAACATAATTCCGGGCGATGCGAGTAAATACTTTTGTCAAGATTTGACCATGATTGAGTGTTTGTTCGGTATTTCCTGGGCCACCTTCCCCTTCCCTTGCCAAACCGAAGAATGGAGCTCCCTTTCCAACTGGCCATAATTCATACGGTCGATTGGATTGCACACTTTCCAGATTAGTTACGGGGCAGCGACCATTCAATGGGTCAACGTTCAGGTGTCAAAGTTTATCAAAAAAGTTTCCTTTTTTCTGGCTTGGAAAATTGGGGTCGCTGTGGCATGGATATATTCAAATTTTTGGGTTCATCTATTGGAAAATGTAAATATCGCATTGATGTGTACTTAAGGGAATTAAGGCAACTATGGCAACAGTTGTCCTGCAGGACAGTGGTAGAAAGAGAGCCTTCGATATAGACATACTGAAAGTGAGGGAGAAAGAGACAGCGGGATAATAATATATAAAGATATAATATATATCGAGACAGCTAAGGTATAAACGAAGCTTCCTGAGTAAACTCATAACTTTCTTGATCAATATTTTTAAATATTTATCGCAGTCTTCTATGCTAATTCTCATACCTAAGCAATTAAGTTATTTATTTTATAATATTTTATCAGTTCATCCACTTAAACTCAACTTTAAATTAATGTTTAATAATCCTTGAATTGGTTTATTAATGATTAAAATATACACAAAAAAAAGTACTTCGGATATCAGCTATATTCCATATTGAGTTCCGATTCGACTGACTACGACATAAGTACTGTCCACACCAAGTTACGTATATATAGCAAGTTATATCGAGATATCTGAGGAGCTGTTGTTGTTGACCAAGAGTATATATTTATATATATGTATATACATAATTGGATTCCTTATGATTTAAAAATTGTTTATGTTAACGAAGCAAATATGCAGTAGGCAGACTGTAGTTGCAATGGCTATTTACTTCAGCATCGATAGAGCAAACTCACACACACACAAACACACACTCACACACGCAGAGATACACACACTTAGAGAGTCAGTTAGGCGTACGAGTACTCGTTAGCCTGGTTGACACCACCCACTTTGTGAATTTTGTATATTTGCGAGGCGAGTCGCACTCATTAAAAATAAACGTTAACATTTTGCAGACAATTTCAACGTAATTGGCCCACATCGAGCTGTTGCCAGGGTTGCCAATTGTGTGAATGAGGGCTGGCGAGGGGAAGGATTAAAAATGTAACAAAAAAAAAAGGAAGAATATGAAAATAATTAATAACAAATAGCTAAAGCGAAAACATACAAGTGAGTATTTCAAATGCTGAATTAGCAAACAAGAAAAAAAGAAAAAGTAAATCAAGTGAGGGCGTAACCGACTGCGAAATACTCTGGTACCAACTTGATACCAATTATCGATTTTTATCGAAATCAATTTTATCGACCTATTCTTTTTTTGTTTAAATCAATTTTCCGAACTCCTTGACAGACAATAACCAATATACTCTTGGTACACTCGGTATCAGAGTATAAAAACAAAAAAACATTGAGGAAGTGCGAGGGAGCTGCATATATAAAGAGTGAACGAGAGAGGGACATAGAGAGATAGAGATTGAGAGAGAATGAGATAAAATGGAATAAAATAGCTGTGTCATTTCTTATTTTTGAGTGCTAGTATTAAGCATTTGAAATATCATACCATGATGCGGGACATGGGTCGTTTCGCTATACATATGAATATGAATATGAATATGAATGCCAATGTGTGTTGTGTGTGTTTGTGTGTGTGTTGTGTGTGTTTGTTTGTGTGTGTTTGTTTGTGTTGGCGTTATCCATTAGCTTGTATTAAAATCATTTTTTGCAGACTGAATGGCTGCTGTAAAACTCAGGACCAAACCACGCCCCAGACCCACAAACGACAGACACACAGCTAACAATCACGCACTCACCCACACCCATACCCACACATACCCACACACACCCACACACACACATAGAGACAGACATTCACTGGACGGAGGCAAGAGATGAATGGGCCGGGCACAAATGTACCGAGTTGGTCGCATTGTTTAATGAAAGTTCTTTCCGAAAAACTTTTGCAAGCCGCTTACGGGAATGTGGACTTAGCTCTCTCTCTTTCTCTATCTCTCCATCTCCCTCTCTTGGTATGAGTGTTTATGAGTGTGTGTGTGTGTGTGCTCTCGTCCTGGGACATTGGCCGCACGTATGCAAATGTGGCTTCGGCTGTAGCATGTGCAGATGGGCGCGTCTCGGGGGCGCAACACGCAGCACGCAGAACGCAGAACGCAGCACGGCTATGCGACGTGTGGTGTCAGACGCCAGTTGACAGCATGTTTATTTGTTTTCCCTTGCTTACAGGCCATCCCCACCTTAGTACGCTTCCCTTCCCTCCATCCACCCAACCCCCTCCATTTCCACATCAGAATGTAGCCACTGTCAATCTGAGCGGACATCTTCCCATCTTTTTTATTTTGCAGCTCATTATCGGGACCCAGTTGGCGCTGATGATGACGATGATGATGATAATGATGATCTTATTGCCCGGTCTGTTGTGAGTGTGAATGCCGAAAGTGAATACTGTCAGTATCTGTTCACATTCATGCGAATATCTACCTGATTGTTGCTACATTTCAGTGCATAATGTATACATCTATAAAAGCAAGTTGCACATGAGTGCAGTGAATACACTCAGTAACACTCGCAGGGTCATAAATGAGTGCATACTGCCGAAACAAATGAATGTCCAATAATGGACATGACTGTAATGAATTCACTATTTATATGGACATAGTCAAAAGTGAATGGAGACAACAAAAATTAAGTTAAGTGAAAGGGTTTACAAACAATGAATACATTAATTTGTATTCATTTATTTTCAGATTACAATAAAAATACTAAGTTATTATTAAATTTTTTATTCAATATTTCCGCATTCATTCATTAAGTTTTACTTTTTATTTTTGTTTATCATTCTAACAACTGAGTGGATATGAATATATTCATTTACAATACAACTGCTTTTTTAAATACGAATGAGTGTTTCTACGCCAATGGACTTGATTGCATTTTGTCCAACATTTGCCACATTCACATTCACATTCACATATGAAAACACTCACATGTCCACATCGCGGTCCGTTCGTCCACTCGGTGGTCCGCCATATGTCCGCTTTTGGGACATGCGCGATATTGCACTCACAGATAGATACACACACGCACACACACACACACACAACCACTCCTTTGGTTAGATGGGTCCGTCCATTTGCCCATCGCCCATCGCCCACTGCCCATCTATTCTCAACTGAATGTGTGAGTGTCTGTGCGTATTGTACATATGTGTATCTCTCTCTCTCACTCTCTCTCTATATATATGTATGTGTGTGTGAATTCCTTGTTGTTGTCTCTGTTGAGGACTTTTGGTCCATTTAACATGTCTCATAATAATTGTGATTGGGGTTTATTTCGCATTCATTTGAATATGAATTAGCATCGTTTCGCATTTGAATGTCCAAAATGGGCCACAAGACGCCCAGTGGGTGGGTTGTTGAATGGATTCTGGGTGGTGCTTGGGCTTGGGCTGGGGTCAGGCAAAAGGACGATGTTGCTGAATGGATGAATAGCCTAGAATTTTGCCAATTTAGCAAAAAGGGAAACGTTCCGATTGTATCTGCAACAGTGGACGACACACACACACACACACACACGCACAGCTCATGTAGCAACACATCTTTAAGGATCTCTGAGGCAGCTGGCCACGTGAGGTAGTCAAGAACTGTTCCGTTCGTCCGTCCAGCTGGGTGGTTGACACTCGTAATGACGTAAAAAACTATGCAACATTTTTAACTGTCAGTTTTGTGCAGTCACCAGAAGATGTTTGCCTCTCTTCTTCTCTCTCTCTCTCTCTCAACATATATATATATATATAAATGTGTGTGTGTGTGTTTGTCGAGACAGGATGCGCACACAGCCACATACCGGGAATGATTCAACTAGACTCGCTCCGGGCTCGTCTGACGCTCGTTTGGGGAATTTGCTCTTATTAATTAGTGCAAAACGGCCCTTTGGGGGACACAGGACCGCAGCCGGGCTTTCTATGTGGCTTTTGATTAAAGAGTTAAAATGATTGCCGAGTGGTCAACTGTACACGGCATCTGCGTAATACCAAACACCACCACCAGCTGAGTGGTGCTGCCAGGACAGTTACTTATTACTGTGGGTTGATTCTCAGCGAAGATGGACTGAAAGTCGCTTAGGAAAAATCGCATTCCTGTTGTTATCATTTTTGATTCATTAACTTACTTATTTCGAGACTGGCTCTGGAAAGTATATATATGTATGTATGTATATGTTAGTATATATTTGTTTATTTATTTATTCAATATTGATATGAATTCGCTTCTCAATTAAACGTTTACTTTTCCAGAGCTAGTCTAGGAATGTATTTTCCTTTTATTTTGAATTTTCCTTAAAAGATTATTATGTTTTTTTTTAATGTTCATTCAATTTTGGAAAGACTTCTTTCTATAATAAGTTTATTGGCATTGGATTTTCATGGGTCAACAGTCGATTTAAGTAGCTCTGAGATGTTTTGCTAATTTCGTATCTTTAATTTGTGAATTTCAGGGATGCAATGTTTCTCCGAGTAATTTTCGACATATTTGAAGTATTTCGATATTGGAAGTACTCACCTTCTTTCACATACGTCTTACTTCTTAAGAAATTAATTAATATTATTATATAGATATATACATATATATATATATTCAAAGAATATTTGTGGATATTTGTTTTTGATGATAATAATTTAGCAGCTTTCCTTGGCTCCTGTTTTGTTGTTTATTACAAAGGTGATTGTTATAATTTGAAGTGTTAGTTTTTTAGCCCAATAATTCTAGTTAAGCTACTAACTTTTTTAATAGTTTCTAATTTGGTTTATTCTAATAAAAACGTTAACTGACAATAATTTTATAATTGCATATATATTCTTTGATTATGTTTGTTTGGCTCTTGACCTTCCAAAAGTTGCATTTCCTTTCTCATTTCAAATGCGATTCCCATGCAAATTTCCCATTTCCATTTCCATCTCTAATTGCTGTTGTTGAGTTTGTTGCGTTTGTTTTTCATGCGCTGCTTTTGCGGTAAACGCCTTGCAGAAATTTTAAAAAATTGCCCATCGCCCACTGTCAGGATGTGCCAGGATCTGACACAAAACGCATAAATTGTGTCAGAAAGAAAAACAAAAAAAAAAAAAATACAGTGCAGTCGCTGTTGCTGTTGTTGTTGTGTGTGTGTGAGGACAACGGGATATCAATCCACAGAAACATGCCCTTTCACACCGCGTTATCAGCGACCCTCAGCAGCAGCAGCAGCAAGAGCAGCATCAGCAGCCCGACGAATGTCCTGCCAAAGGACCTTCTGTTCGTCATTGGCAGCACATTAGATCATAAATAAAATTAGAGCAGCGCCTCTGCTGTCCATTACCAGCGTCCTATCAGATACGCCTGGTGTGCAAATGTATCTGTATCTGCTACTCCTCAGGCCATCGATATTGTGTTTCTGTGTGCGTTTGAATGGGTTGTGTAATATTGATTAAATTGGTGAAACTCTCCTCTCCTCTCTTGTCTACTCATTTCTTTTTTTTTTTTTTAAATTACTGTAAAATTTCGCACACTCACCCAGTGGTAACTGCCTCATTCTTGTGTCCGTGTCCGTTTCACCCTTTTGCCATTATCCGTTCGATTGCTGCTTCTGCTGCTGCTAATAATATTGACACAAAGGATACTTTTTGGTCGTGCACTTCATACAAAAGGTATGAAAAAGAGGATGAAATACAACAACAACAACAACAACTGCAACAACAACAACAACAACAACAACAGCAACAACAACAGCAACAACGGCTTTGATCGGTGAAGTCAATTGTAACACATCGAATTGTTCGCATTGATAGATTTTGATTTATTTGCAGTTATTTATAGGCCTTCAACTGGCACCAGCCAGTGCTCATGTGTGTGTGTGTGAGTGTGCGAGTGTGTGTGTGTGTGTGTGTGTAGTCGATGACTCGACGCCTCATCGAGTGACTGCCGTGCGGCTGTGGCACTAACTTTACCTACTTCACAGCGACATTAGATTATCCGTTCTTATCCTCGATTTTTGGTTTTTACCCTTTTAGTCACTTTTCGCAGCCAAGGATATATATATAATATCTATATATATATATGTATATATATATAGAGGCATTGCATTGCCTTTAAATCAAGCTGCTTGGCAAATAACCATGCTGCAGTTGACTGGGTTGCTTGAAGAAGATGAAGCAATGTTGCAAGATTGCCACAAATTAATTAAAATATAAAACGGTGTTACGGAAATATTTTTGTACCTATCGAGAATTTATAGGAAACTCATAACTTCTTGATAAATATGCACTTTAAATATTCTCATCAATTTTAATTTATTTCAGAATAAATTTTATAAAATCACAAAGTAGTTGAAAATGTTACAAATTATGAAGTGTTTTGTGTAGCTGATGTTGAAAATAGCTGCACTTGCAAATGCTGCAAAGTATCTTTAACTTTAAGATACTTTGTGCAGTTTAATGATGTTGCAACTTTCTCATTTTTTTTACTGCAACGCAGCGTCTTTTTTGCAACTACTGTCCGATTGTCCAACCGTCCAACTATTCAACTGTCCGCCAACCGCAGCCCATGGCCAAAGGGTGGTTCAGATAACTCCAAAGACTCCAGCCATGTGTGTGTGTGTGTGTGTGTCTGTGTGTGTGTGTTTGTGTGTGTGTGTGTGCTTATTGCATATCCTTAAGGTAATCACATTCACAATATAATAAAACCATGCGGTGACGTTCCTTTTGCGTTTCAGCTGCCGCTGGCCTTGCGACTGTTTGCGCTACATTTGCGGTTACAGTGACTGCTGAATGCGCTGCACCACATATGTGTCTGTGTGTGTGTGTGGCTGCTGTGTGTGGGAGCGCATTTGGCCATGTGGTTAGAGCCGACACATGAGCATTATAAGAAAACGGTTGCCTTCCAATTTTTTTCTTCTTTTTTTTTTGCGGAGCGTCTTCTTTTCGTTTATTTTGAAAAGTTTGTTGGTATCCGGCTACAAGTCCCTTGGGCAGCATTTACCACCCCATTCACAGGCAGCTGCGAAGAAGACAACGGTACAGCAAACCACCCACACACACACACACACACACGACCCACACACACACATACACCTTTGGCTCTTGTTTGAAATTCTTCAAGTTAATGTTGTTGTTCCTGTTTGCTTCTTTCTATTTTTTTCCTTCTGGTTGGTAACTGTGTTGTTTTTTCCTTTTCCAAAATGGACATATGGCCATTGGCATGGCCGAACCCTGTATCCCTCCCATATCCACATTTATCAGTGCATATGTGTGTGTGTTGTTATCTCCATGTGGGTTTTAAAACCTTAAACAATTTCGGCAACGGCTTGCGAATAGACTGTAAATTGGGAAATTAATGGCCCTGTTACGGCTCGTGTATTGTTTTTTAAAGGGTTTTCCTTAACATTTTTTTTATACCCTGAACCCATTAAAAATGGGAAAAAAGGGTATAATGGTTTTGTGCAAATGTATGTAACAGGCAGAAGGAAGCATCTCCGACCCCATAAAGTATATATATTCTTGATCAGGATCAATAGCCGAGTCGATCTAGCCCTGTCCGTCTGTCTGTCCGTCTGTCCGTCTGTCCGTCTGTCCGTCTGTATGAACACGCGGATCTCAGAGACTATAAGAGCTAGAGACTTCAAATTTGGAATATAAGATCTCGTATACCAGGCGCAGATCAAGTTCGCGTTATTTTTTCGATAACTGCCTCAGTTTCTGAATTATCGATACATTTAGATTTCTGATAGCAGTAAATTGCAGATATCTCTCACAATTTAATGGATACAGTCACCAATTTTGGTTGGTAGGTTGTTGGTGAGGTCCTTGAAAAATCGGCATGTGCCACGCCCACTTCCGACGCCCCCATCACCCCCGACCCAAAAATTTTCAAATGGCTATATCTTCCGCAGTTTTTGAGTAGGGAACGTCAAATTTTGTAGTTATATTACTGATAGTTGCCTTTAAGAACCGATAACAAATTTGTGGTGCCACGCCCACACCTGCGCCTATAATCGACAATTCCGATTGTAAATCGATAACTCCGTATATCTCCGAAAACTTTAAAGATAGAGTAACCAAACTTGGAAGGTAATTTGCTGGTAACCTCCTCCGAAGATTGGCATACCAATTTTTTGACCACGCCCACATCCGCCGCCCCCAGGAACATCGTCCCTAGAAATTTAAAATGCGCATATCTGCCGTAATTTGAAAGCTAGAGTCGCAAAATTTTGCAGGTATGTTACTGGTAACTCCCCCAAAGACCGATAAAAAAATTGGATGGCCACGCCCACTCCACCTACCTAAACCGATACACCTGTTGGTGTAAATCGATAAACCCATATATCTCACGCAATTTGAAAACTTAAGTCACCAAATTTTAAAGGTATATTGCTAGTAACACCCTTCATAAATGTGTAAAAAAAATTTTGGACCACGCCCACTCCCGCCCACAAAAAACGATAAATGCCTGTATCTCCCGCAATTTAAGAGCTACAGTTACCAAACTTAGAAGGTATATTACTAAGATCGAAATCCAAAATATTTTGGGCCACGCCCACTCCCGCCCACAAAAAACGATAAATGCCTGTATCTCCCGCAATTCAAGAGCTACAGTTACCAAACTTAGAAGGTATATTACTAAGATCGGGCCACGCCCACTCCAGCCCCCAAAAACGATAAACCTATAATGCATTTAAAGCTTGGTTCAGGGTATATGGTAGTCGAGCTCACTCGACTACAGCCTTCTTACTTGTTTTTTTTTGGTTGTGTATCTTTTCCTTTTAACAGTTCGTCGTTTTTTTTTTCGCCCGGACTGACTGATGGGAGGCGTTTGCCGCCCGCTGGTTGGGGTTGTCTCTGGCGGATGTGCAACTCGAATGGACCTCTGCATTTTTGTGGCTTTCCTTTCAATTTGAAGTTAAACTTATGCTTCAGCTGCTCTGGCGAGAATCAGCTTCAAACTAATATATCTTATTCCGATTTAACTATTATTGTTACCTGTAACGCAGTTTGGATTCATGATAGCATATACTATATAATTTTAATTATTTTCATCTCATATTAATAATAAAACTCCTAAATATAACTCCCTTAATGCTTAATAATTATTCTCATAAAATGTCGTATAAATATCACTATTAATATTGAGATATTCTTTAATTGAGTTAGCATTTGGCAAATGCTAATTGATTTTCATCATTTGCTCTGTAAAAAGGTATTTTGCCTTGCAATATTTTCATCTAATTTGCATATTTAATTGAAATGTTTGTCTTCTAATTAATATATAAATAGAGAAGAGAATCGGTGGATGCGATTAAATAATTGAGTACAAAAAAGTGAATTAAATTTACACATTTGTTTATCAAGTGCAGCAACTGAGCCGAGAGACCAACTGAAGTGGGTTCAAACGAGTAAAAACAATAAGAAAATACCGATGCAGAGACAGAGAGAGGCAGAGGAAGAGAGAGAGAGATAGATTCAGAAACAGAAACATCAAAAACATATGCAAAAAAAAAATTTAAAATAATAACAACCCAAAGGAAAACAACATTTGCAGATATTTTGTCGTTTGTTGTTGTTTCGACGCATGCATGGGAGGGTTTTTGGGTAGCCAAACGGACCGGTCAGGACATGTACAGCTCCCCGCCACACACACACACACACACACACAAGCACAGAGCAAACATAAAGCGCCATAAAAACATACACACACACACATATACATACACATACACACTTACAGACAGAGGACTATAGATCGAATGGAGTGATACACATTGGGATCCCGAAACGCACGCCGCGCTGCTCGGACTTTTAAAGCGTGCGAGTTTCTGGGGAGTGTGTGTGTGTGTGTGTGTTGTGTGTGTGCTTGTGTGTGTGGTATGGTGAACTGTTGGAAATGGACGGGACAGCACAGGACCTTTTATATTTACATGTCTTAAAATTTTAAAAAGCACCACAGCAGCGACCAGGCGACGACCAGAAAGGACCTTGGCAGCTGTTTTGCATATATGTGTGGGTGTAGCACTGTGTGTGTGTGTGTTTGTGCTTTTGGGTGTAGTTTTGACAACGAGCATTGGGCCAAAAAGTTTGCTCTTTGTATATACACATATGTCCACATGCAGATGTGTGTGTGTGTGAGTGTGTGTTTGTGTGTGTGTGTATTTTGTGGTCCTTTTTGGGTGGCAGAAGGTCCAGAAGCTTGTTCGGTTGCCCGGTTCCGTTTCATTAGTTGGACTGTCGTTTCGTTTACCTTGTAGCTATGCAAAGCGAAGCCAGCTGGGGAGATGTACAAGCATAAATATATGTATACACACATGTCCTTCTCTCTCTGTGTGTGTGTGTGTGTGTGAGTGTGTTTTGTGGCTCCGCCGAATGCCGAATTGGATTTATACGTGTATAATAAAAGTACTTGACGGGAGGGCCAAAACACTAAATGACTATAAAAAGCACTTTGAAGAGGGTCAAATGGAGATAAATTTGTGTGTGCTCGACTTTCCCTCTCTCTCTCTCTCTCTCTCTCTGTGTGTGTGTGTGTGTGGTCATATATACATATGCATAGTAGCGAAAGGACAGCTGCTGGGAGTGGGAGGTGTGGGGGAGGGGGGGAGCTGTGCGTTAAGGATATTTGCTTGTGTCTAATGTGTTTTTATTTTCCAGCTCGTTTTCGTCTTACGTTTTACGATTTCGACGGTCACTTTTGTGGACGTGGCGAACGTTGCCGGGCGTCAAATGTCCTTCGTCCTGCGTAAAAGGGCTATTTGCATGCATGTGTGTGTGTGTGTGTGGGAGTGTGTGCGTGCCTTTTGGGTGGGGTTCTCGGTTTGTTGGGGCCTTGTGTATTTTATGGCCACAAGAACACACACACACACACACGCACACACACACACACATGCATAGCATTTCTTTTAGCGCCTTTTGACATCGGTCGTTCGGTCGTTGGACCAACCGACAACTCGCCCCGTCATTTGAATAGTACCCATTCATCCGTTAGGCAATCCCAAAAATCCCAAGACCCCCTCCCAAACTTTGCCAATTTCCCATACCAATTTCAGATAGTATATTACTAAGAAAGTAGTTGGGGGACGCCAAGGAGTTGATGCCACTGAGACTAGCCAATGCTCTGTCCCATGTTCTTTACAGCAAATTCAATCTCTTGGTTTTTCCTATATAAAAATCTTATCAAAATATGTTGTGCTTAAATTTGATATCTTTTAGCACAACAAGAAATTTAAAATTGATTGTTTCTAAAAGATTTAACAATAAATGACTAAATGCATATGCGAATTTTAAAAAATTGAAATTCTGATATTTGAAATAATTTAAAATGTACATTTTCCGTGGCCTTTGCAACTGCCAACTTATCTGCCACTTTCATAAATCACAAAGCCATTCAAGAGGTCGGCAAAGTTTGCAATTTACATTTGTGAGGTAGCAAACCGATTGTTTTTTTTTTTTTTTTATTTGCTTTAGTAACTATTGGTAACACGATACTTTTGTGCAGGGTTGAGATACGCTGGACGTTTGTATCCATTTCTAATTGCAAGCTGTCAATTACTTTGAGAATACGGGAGAGTTATGGCTCAAGATTGGCCCCTTACCATTTCCCGGCGGAATATCAAATATAGTAAATGCTCCATTCCGATGTAAATTGGCCCTTCTGGCAAACGGACAGCGAGCCAAATTGGCAAGTTTTATGGCTTATAAAAAACCAATAACAACAACAACAACAACAACAACAACAGCAGCATTTGACTTCTGCCAGCGGCCGGTGTTGTAACTCGATATCCGACACCGATGTCGAAGCCGATGTCGATGCCGTTACAGTTACCATTACGTGGCATGCCCCGCTCCACCCCACTCGTAACCCCTTTGCTTACGTGGATGCGACAAGTCGCGTCCAAGTTTTTTGACGCATAAAACATGATTAATTTCTGTGCGCATTTTTATGCACCTCAGCGTTGTTGTCCAACGTTCAAAAAACAAGACAGCGAACAACTGCAAAAAAAAAGAAAAACAAGAGAAAAAAAAAACATATCAATCATTTTGTACATTTTCCTTGTGGGTTTTCCAAGTGAAAAACTAAAACATGCCGCCTAATTGGGGTGCCTGGCATTTGGCCTAAGCGTACTTCTCGACCAAATCGCCGGACATTTGACCATTGGGCAAGGTTCCCGTTCTGCGGAACGAGTTGAGCGACTCACAAGTCGCAAGGGGGTTGCTTCAAGAAAGACATCTCCAGCCGGGCACTTAACTGGACGCTGCTTGGTCCTTTGGCATTTCGCCTCGATCACCTTTTGATGCACATCTTGCTCGAGACGCGTGTCACAACACAACACGTCAGCAAAGTTCAAATTGATTATCCTTGAATCATTATGAATGCACTCGGGTCAAGACTATTTCACAAATTTAGAATGGAACTCACACTTCGGATTTGTATTTTGTTTCTTTTTTATTGTAGATTCGATTTCAAAAAAATGTTAAATTAAATAAGGCAGATTATGATTTGAAGTTTCATTTTTTATTTTAGACGCAAATCATAATTATTATTAATTTTATTAATTTAACATTTACTGATTAAAGACTGATAAATTTAAATTGCGTTGTATTATTCAATTTGGCAGTTGTCTAATCTTGACTTAATTTAATTGCTTTTCACTTGATGCCAAAGTTCTGTTCCATTCGAGTTTTCCTTCAATTTCTGAAATTTTTTATTTGAAATTCATTTCTAACAATTTCAATTATAACAATATTTTTTCAGTTAAACATGAAATACGTCATTTATTTATATCTTAAATTTGCATTAGGATGTAGTTTTCTGATAGGACGAATATAATGTTTGTTTCCATTATCTGTGTTATCTTTTTTGAAAATTAACTTATTTATTTTATAGACCGTCGTTTGGTGGCTTCTTCTTAGATAAAAGGATCAAGCTGAGGTCACAACTAGTCGGGCGAAGGAATTTCATCAACTGACGCCTTTCTATAGCACCTCCGATCCTCTGGGCTGTCTGCTACAGTCGCGTCCAAAATAATTGTCTACTTGGCATTGCAAAAGGTCACGTTGCTGGCACCGCCCCGATCTGATTGGAATTATAGTTCACCCAATCGGGAGTATCTGACATACTGCTAGGGGTAGTTGGTGATCTCGGCTATGAATCAACCCTTAATAAATGACTGTTGGGCTGTGCACGAAAGAGATGGACTGCGTGTGTCGAAGAGAGTGGAGAATAAGAGACGGAGAGAAAATATATAAATAGTAGAATAGTTGAAATTTACCTGGCTATTTGCATAGCTCAAGTTTCAATTGTTACCTGAGCCAAAGCCAAAGAATAAAGAAATGATAAATTGAGCTTCGCCTCGTGTAATTCATGATTCATGATTGCCTCAACTCAACTTGGTAAATGTATACATTATTTGGTTATCTGATTTTATCCTATGATCTTTTCAACGTTATTGAAATATCTTGTAATATTATTTTACAGGCTTTATCATTGTTACTGTTACTTATATATAAATACGATATATATATGTGCTTGTACAGTTAGATACAAATTATATCTCCACACTTGTGTAATTCCTTTCTATTATTATATAAACTATTTATTTATTTAGAAATATTGGTAATTTTAACCAATCCAAATCATCATTCATTGGTAAACAAATTGAAATCAAATCAGTTGTCTTATTAGGTATTATAAATTTGATTGCCTACTTTTTGGGATTGGGGCATTTCCAAGTGCTCGATGGAATCTTGATCATAGGAAAATAATTTGCCTGACGAATGTGGAATGTGTGTAGTTTTTGCATTTGAGCTGAAGCGGGCCAAGTTATTTGAATAAGGCTCAGCTTGGGTGGGTTTGTCAAGACGACTTGTGTCTAGACCCAAAAAACAATGAATGTCGAATATCTGTTTGTGATTTGTTTGAAATACTTTTCAAAGGTATACGCGCGAGAGAGAGTGAGAGAGAGAGAGAGAGGGAGAGAGTGGGAGAGAGGCTCATTTGAATATCTTTCGAGTGGTCTCAAATTAATTTACACCCAATACACACACACACACATTCACACACGTGTGGAACACACACACACACATGAGTGGAGGCGGGCGGCATCGGGTGACAGCGACAACTTGGCTTAGAAGGGGAACAATTAGAAGCCAAAAAACCGAAGCCAAGTCGCCAACGAACACAAAAGGCCCCCAGCATCGGCTTTTCCTCACGGTTTTCCACATATACGCATAAATACATATATATTTATATATATGTGTGTGTGTGTGTGTGTTTATGGCACATGTGTGTAGCATTGAGTTGTGTGTGTGTGTGTTTTTTACGACATGGCTGCAGCTTCACATGGCTGATTCGCAATGCTCTCAATTCCCAACTGTGCTCCAATCCCCCCAATTCCAAAAAAAGAAACCCATCCTCCTTCTCGTTCCTGGACGCATTCATTCGTTTTGGCCTTCTCGTTCTCAGTCTCGTTCTCACGTTCGCGTCGAAAACAAAAGGTTAAATTCGCTTTCAAATGGTCAGAATTATTTAATGAGATGGGTTCTTTGGGTGGCTGGGCAGACGACGACGACGGCAATGGCGATGTGGCGATGGCGATGGCGATGGCGATGGCTTTAGCTGTGGCTATGGCGGACAGGCAGGCGCACTGCGCCCGACATGCCGAGAGTGGGCGAAAAACCAACACAAACAAGCTCTACATATGTGTGTGTGTGTGTACGTTTGTATCTGTGTGTGTGTGTGTGTGTGTGTGTGTGCAAGCTGAAAAAGGGTTATTGCTGACGGCGAGCAAACACCACCGGCTGCCCGGCTACCAACTGCGGACCGTGTGGACACCGGACAGCCGACTGTCGACGGCCTTTGGCTGCTGGCCGACCATCCAGCCGTAAATCCACCCGCCGCCATTACAATGCGCATCCATTCTAACTGTATATTTCTCTCTTTATGTGTGTTTAGTGCTTGTGTGTGTGTGTGTGTATGGGATATTCAATGGTTGCCGAAACGACGGCTGCCCACTGCCCTGCATTTGTTTGAAAACATGTCCAGCCTGGGAAAGTTTCTTGTTCACAATTAGCAAAACATGAAAAGCGCCCAGAATGTAATTCAGCTCCTTGGTTAGCTCCAATTTAGTTAGATATTGCGCAGGTCCAAGCACTCCAAACTAAAGATATGCCACAATATTGGAAAACAAGACAAGACGCCGAATATGAGATACCCTTTTTGGGCTGCAGTTCAACTGCTGGCATCCCAAATTTACCTATTCATTTATAAATTTAGATATGATATTTCTTCATTTAGAGGTGGACAGCCTTGCATTATAAATTTCCTTGGCACGTCAAACCGGATAATATTCATATTTTAGTTATAGATCGCAGTTAGTCTGCTAATAATATTATGTCTTTGAATGTAGGCAAAATTATACTTGGACGATTTATATTTCATTACAGGCTGTGAAGTGAAGTTTTTAAAATTTTTTTTTTTAGCTATATTGCTTCAGAAAGGGGCACATGTTGCCCTATGCATAACACGATTCTACAACTTAAATCATTATACCGATATTTCCTATCGCAATAACATAATAAAGTTAAATTTTTGATATATGCCTAGTTTCAACACGATTGAGGGATTGCAACTTATTTGAAAATTAGGTGTAAGCGATAAGAACAGACACACAGACGGTGATCAAGAATATATATATACACTTTATGGTGGCTAAAAAGTATCCATACAAAAAATAATAATACCCATAACAAGGTTGTAAAAACAAGAGATTTGTTCTAAAGAATGTATTTTATTTTATTTTTTTTTTGATAATAACACTTGAATCTAGTAAGTCTGCTTCGGATTTATTAATTATTATTTTCCCCAATTTCTTCGACTTCGATCATCTGCGAGCTCGAATAAAATTACTTTTACAGTATTAATCTAGAAGTCAAACCGTGATAAAAAAGGTATTATTTTTGAAAATTGAGTTGGAAATTTAATTCGATTAAAAATCTTGTTTTTAAATTAAAATGCGGCAATAGTTGTTTGAGATTGAGCCATACACAAAATGGCATTACTTTTGAAAATTAGTGTAGTTTTGAAAAAGTTATGGCTATACAATTTTTATTATAATTATTAGTACTATTATTATTACTGGTAAGAACTTATCTCTTGACCAATAGTTCATATTGTTCCGTTCCGATTCTGTCTGAAAGTTTAGGAAAATTTGAATGATCATTTACCATTTTCTGAAGCCAGGGAAATCAATGCGAACATTTCTGCTTTTGTAACTTAATTTTTCATCAGGGGTGTCATTAAACTAAGTAGTGTGACAAGAGTGTCCTTTGAAGTTGTAGCCTGGACAGCGTCGGGTTCCTTGTATGTTGTATATATATATATATATATATTTATGTTTGTGTGTGTGTGTGTAAGGTAGATGCTATTTAAATATTCAATTCTAATTCCAAATGTACATAAGTTTCAATTATGTGCCGCTTGTGCTTGTGCGCTTTGAGGGTTGATTGCTAAACTTTATAATGAGAGCAAGGAACACACGCGTGCCTCAAAATATTTACACACAATGGGCTGGGATCGGGGAGACATCCACTGGCCGTTGGTCGGCCGGTCAGCAACGGCGTTGGCCTTTGGTAATTTGTTGAGCTTCGTCTCTCTCTTTCTCTCTCTCTCTCTCTCTCTCAATGTGTGTGTGAGTCGCTTTTCAACCCTCGATAAGGTTGCATGTGGAAATGGTAACCGGGGGGACGCAGCCATTGCAACTGGTTCTATCAACTGGGAGAACTGGGAGTTGAATTTTGGGTTAGGCAACGGAACGAGTGTGTTTCTAAACATTGCACGTTCAGCTGGCATCGAAATAGAAATCGAAAATAGGCACAACACATACACACACACACACACACACACACACACACACTAACACACACACAGACAGAGAACAAGAGGGAAGGCGACTCGGACTTAGACTCGGAGCCAGTTGGACAGGCACGCACGAAGAGAGATTAAAGGTTAGCACTCGCGACCTTGTCAGGGGCCCCGGTTGAGGCACTGACTCGACGCGGCGTGGCAGCTTGGCAAAGCAGCTTGTGGCATGTACGTGCTCGTTGTTGCCGCTGCCGCTTACAGCAGTAAGCTGGCCAACCCATTAAAGCGAATCGTAAATCAAATGAGTTGCATAAATGCCTACAAAATGTTTCAATGTTTTCCAATTTTGCGGCCAACGATAAAAAATAATATATATATAAATATATAAATATGTATATATATATATAAATAGATATATAAATTGGCAAGTCTGCAATAAACATTTGTTTACAGCCCATTTGTTGTCTATGTAACTCTGTAGTTTGGTGGGGAGCTGCTCTGAAAGTTGGCGAATATATTTGGAATTGCTGATTGTGAATCCTTTGGCAATTGGCAGCAGACTCCATAAGATTCATTAAAATAATATATATATATATATATATATATATATATAACTAACAGCTAAAGATTAGTTAAAGTGTTTTGTGGGAATTCATTTACAAATTGGATAATGTGCATCTTTGGAGCAACTGTTGCGCTAAACCAGAGTTTGCTTCTAAAACAGACCTTTAGAATATTTGTTAACATTATTATTATTATTATTATTATTATTATTGTTATTTGTTGTTTATTAAAACTAAAGCTTGTTCCTTTAGTAGTTAACAGCTTATCTTAGGGCTAATCTAATAGCTTCACTCGACAATTTAATCATTTTTTCACTGTGCTTTTAATATTTAAAGTTTGATAACAGGTTTGAATTTAATTATATAATTAATATATAATAATAATAATTAATCATTTTTATATTTTTTAATTTTATTTTTTATATTTTAGTTTTGCTCTTCTTTCTTTATGATTCGATTTAAGTACAAGCTCTTAAGAAAACATTGTCTTACTCAAGATAATGACTCGATAACTGAGTAGTTTGCAACACTGCATTGACGGGCAGATATAGTCGCCATATCTAACAATACTGCACTTATAAAGGAGACAGTTGCAGAAAATTCGAATAACCGATTTCTCAAATTTTCTATTTATAGCTACAGCATTTGAAAAGGTTCCATAGTATATAGAATCCATTTATATATTTTATGTGTGTTTCTGTGTGTGGTCTGTCTCTCTCTCACTCTCTGACTCCCTCTTCCTCTCTCTCTCTGTCTCCCCTTTATCCTCACTCTTAAATTTTGTATGTTTTTGGCCGCGTGCAGCTAACCTAGTCAAATAAAACACTTTCTAAATTTTGACTTTGGGCAGAAACCGCATTCATTACTCTTAGCCAAAGGATGTGTAACCCTTGCAGGAATTTACCGTTTTTAATCTCATTTCAAAAGTCCTTTCCAGGCGCCGAACACACACACACACACACACACATACGTACACACACATGTGTTTGTGTGTGTGTATGTGTGCATATGGTGTAAATATGAGTATTGGTCCAACTTGGCTAGTGTCAGATGGAAAAATAAAGTTCTGGTCGAGGGCTTTTTGGGGTTCGCTGGACGGGTTGCGTCGGGCTGTGAATTGAAAATGATGGTCCGACAGATTTTGAAAATTGCCAGCCGCCATTTGAAAACCCCGAGGCAGCGAGCAGCGAGGGGGAGCAGACAGCCGACAGGCAGTTGTTGCAAGTGGCTGGGAGGAGGGGGCAGACAACGACCGCGTTGTGGGGCACAAATGGAGTACGAGTACGAGTTTGTTGCTGGGGGAGGGGTGGGGTTGGTGTTTGTGGGGTACAGTAGGACTCGAGGCGACCGCAGACCTGAGCCTTGAGCTGGGTAAATATTTGTGGTTTCCGAAAGGATACTTTTAGCTATGCGTAAATTCAAAAAGGCAAATTGGCAACTTCTGAGCTGCAAACCCAACTGCCCCAACTTCTCATTCTGATGCGGCAGGCTCCCCGCTCGCGGCCTGGTCTCATTTGCTGCCCGTTGCTGCTGCTCTGTGCGCTTGTGTGAGTGTGTGTGAAGATACATATCTGCTGGCGTTGCGTCAGCCACATCAACAAACACACACACACACACACACAAACACACACATATGAGGCTGCTGCGCCAGCGGCTCTATTTGAGTAAAGTGTCTTGGCTTGGAGGATGGAGGATTGAGGATGGGGTTAGTGGCCGGGAGTCTTTCGGGACTGGGGCGTTGGTGATTTCATTAGGATGGTGACCAAATAGATTTATTAATCCTAAGGCTAATAAATAGTGTGCGACATTAAAACACACGCACACAGAAGCAACAACAGAAGAAGAAGCAGACACAGCGAACCACAGCGCAGCTTCCGCAGCATTTGGAACCGGTTGATGCTCGACCCGGGGTTGGCTGCTGCTGTTGCTGCTGTTTATTTTCGGGTGTAAAAGGGCAAATTTCGCGGTCGGTTTCTGTTCTCTGTCTGTGCAGCATCAGAGAGATCACAACCCCCTAGTCATACTACCCCCTAGCCAAACGCCTCAACCCCTGCCCCCAGCAACGGTCCATTGGTCAATAGTCAGTCAGCAAATGAGGCTGTGAATGGGACAATTAACCTTTGCCGGATCTGCAGATCTCCCTCTGTCTGTGATGCTGTTATACAAAAAACCCAACATGTTTTTTAACATCATTTTGTAGGGTTTTTTTTATATATTTTTTTTGTTTACTCTTTGGCATTTTAACCTCTTTTAATAACTTGTTGACCCGCTGACCTTTTGTCGCAGCCGACAGCAAATTGTTGCTGTTAGTCGGTAATTTTGCCGTGGAATTTAATTAGAAGCAAAGCGCTGAGCTAAGAATTTGACAATTGAGTGTTGTGAATAGTTGCATCCCCAACTCACGAACACTCTCGGCAATTCGCTGCAGTGCCAGTCTCAACTGAACGTGCAACAATGCCACATGCCACACTCTCAAGTCTTTGACGAGCAGCGTTAAAATGACAACATGTGCGAACTCATTACCTGCCAATTAGCTGAGCCTGCAACTCTAACTCTAATTCTAACTGTAAGTGTAACTGTAACTGTAGCTTTAGTGGACCCGGGTTGGATTTGGGTTGGATTTGGACCGAGCAATGGGCACGCGCCCAATAAATTTGCGTAGATTGCAATTAAATGGGCGGCACTGCGATTTGGCATTTAATTAAATTACGCCAAGTCCTTTTTTCATGTGCACACCAAAAACGCCATTTGGAAATACGGGTTTTCCATCTCAAGAGAAGTACAGTCACGCACTGAAAGAACTAAGGACGAACATAGAAAACATTAGCTTGAATATGTCAGCTTCACTATCTAGATTCTCTATAATAGCAAAGGGTTAACTTCAATAATCTGTCAAGTTTGTCTGCTTCAAAAAAACCTAGTAAAAGCTAAATAAAATATAAATAATAATAATAAATATAATATAAATATATATGCATCCATTTCTGAAAAGCTAAACAAGTGCAAATTGCAAACAATGCTTTTCGCTCAGTGTGTTGAAAGCAATTGTCAACTTATTTAATTATGTTATCCCGTCATTCTTCATTTATAATATATTAACTAAAATAGATACCAACGTAACTGACAAACCAAATCGCACCAAGATTAAGATTTTTTCCATTGTTGTGCCCCATTTAGTGGCAATCGCTGCGTTGCACAAGCAGCAGCAGCAACAGCTCAATGTGCTGGTCATTAAGTGTGGCAACGATAGTTTGGGATGCGTCCAATGGTTGCCCACTTCCTCGGTGCAGCTGAGTGCGGCATAGCAATGTATTGCACGGTTGCAATTGTGCAACAAAACGTGGCAAGCGGTGCGGGCAACAAAGCAAAAGTCCGTCTGACATTTAGCAACGGAAGCGGGGTGCATTCCGAGCACGCGGACTCCTTCAAGCAAGGTGGACAAATGTATTTTGCAAATAAACAAAGCTTGGGCAAAACGGGGGGTGAGGGTTGGCTAAAGGAAGGGGTGGCACGGGAGGCACAGCTGTCGACGAAGGGGCGGGGGACGCTGAAGAAAGAAGAAGCAAGTCACAATTGCATTCGCATTCGCGTTTGTTTCAAAAAGTCGAAAGAACAACAAAAACACAGCAAAAACACACACACACTCACACACACACACACACACACACACAGGCACACACAATGCGCCCGTGTAAGAAGCAGAATGCACAAAACCCACTGAAAAGTTATAGAAGTCATTGAATGTCAGCCATGCAGCAAGCGCAGCAGCGAGAACGAGGCGCCTCGGACCCAACAACAACAACAACAACAGCAACAAATACGGAATCAGCAGTAGCTACCACAGCTGCCCCGCACCCCCTCCCACAAAATACCCCTCTCATCAAGCTTTGGCAACACCCACAGCTGCACACAGTGCAGTACAGTGATCCCTCGGCAGCAAGAACTAGCTGAAGTAATTTCGCAGAAATTTAACTCATTACTTGTAATTGTAATTCTTGAATTTGAATTTCTAATTTTGAACGTTCCACATGTATTTTAAATCTTTCAAAAGTCCTATATCAAGTGTGAAGTCCGAGGTAACCTCAAATCTTGAGTTGGTTGCAACTTGGAGCGAAGTGTTGCACTTTAAGAGTGGGCACTGTGGTAGCCTGTGCCTTTGCCTGTGCCTGTGCATCCTTGCATCCTTGCAGCGCCGCCGCACACACATTCGCCGGCTTAATGATTCTTTTATTCATTATTCTCCCTTGGTTTTTCCTCTATTTTTTTAGATATTTCGTTTTTTTGTTTTGTTTTGTTTTTGTTTTTTTTTTTATTATGCTAACTTTACATATATCGCATGTGCTTTGGACAGCGACGCGCATTTGGCCAGAAACAAAGCGGTGTGGTGGCGCGGGCGTTGTGTCAGGTAGCCAGAGACGTGCAACATGCAACGTGGCGTGGCACATTGAAGAACCGCTGAGAGGCCGCTCTCGGTCCGCCAGCTCTGTGCGAGAGGGGGCCTCGGGGGCTCTTATTAACGAGCCAGCGAACGCGCGAGCGAGCGTACTGTGTCCTGCAGTGTGTCCTGTAACCACAGCCCCCACTCCCCCCCCCCCCCCCCCCCTCCAGCAGACCACTTTTTTGTGTGTGTGTGTGTGTGTGTGTTTTTCCCTCTTCGTGTCACTGCGAAAGGCAGACAATGTGAGGACAGTGCACTCCACACGCTATTTTCAAACACACACTCGCAGAGACTCACACACTCACACACACACACACACACATACACAAGGCACACGATTTCGGTGCGCGCCAAAAAAGGATGCATTCACAGAACGCGCCTCGACCGCTCTCTGTGTCTCCACGTCACTCCCCATTCCCCTTTCCATCTCTCTCTCTCTTTCTGTCACACACACACACACACCCTCTCTCTGTCTCTCCGTTGCACTCTCTCCCTGTCGCTGTCTCTGTCTGTGTCCCTCTGCCCGCTATCCGAAAGCTGAAGCGCCACAAAGGTTCATGGACAGTATGAGGACCCTTATACGGGCACAAAAGAAAGGCTTAAGTTTCCATTTGGTCTCTAGAGCACGATATCCAGCGCTAGGACATCCACATCCACACACACACACACACACACACACACACACAAACGAACACGAACACAGGCGTTTGGGCGGCTGCAACTGAAGCTGAAGCTGGCTCCGGGTCGCTTCGCTTCGGTTTGACTTGGTTAAGTTGGGATTGGTTTGGCTCTGCTTCAGTTGGGTTTGGTTGCCTTGCGGTGGCAATGCACGTGCATCCCTTCGACGTTCACATCCTGCATCCACATGGTCGAGTATATAAATGTGCCTCATGTATACCCTACAATTACATATATACATCAGATCAGATTACGCCACTTAACATTGGTAAGTCCAAGCTAAGTGTAAGAAATTAGTGGGTAGATATAGAATGTATATATCTGAACTGTATGACTAAATTACAATCGATTTTTAATAGCACAAATTCAATTATTCCATTGCAGGGTATCTAGTAATTGTGCAGCTCGGTTCACTCAAAAGAATGCGCATGAATTAAAAAAAAAAACAAATCTTTTCTGTTTTTCAATTCGAAGCTCAATTTTAATAATAATCAATAACTAAAAAAATAATTAACATTAATTAGTTCAAGCTCTGCTTATTACAGTGTATTCGATATTCGTTTAGGCCTTGCTCTTAATACAATTTAGCCTCTGCGAATGTTTTGCATAAGGCGATGTTGCCGTAGACGTTGCGGAGCCATGCCCATTTGTTCTTTGACTTGCTCTTGCGCCCCACCTGCCCCACTTGCCCCACCTGCCACGCCTCTGCAGCATTCGGTTTCACATGTGTGGGCGACCTCAGCGCTGCCATGCCAATGGCCAAGGACCATGTTAAAAACTAAATCTGAGTTGGGTTTTAGCCATTTTCTTTTTGTATAACCAGAGAAATAGTGTAACAAATAATATTTTTCATGGCCAGTTCGCGCAATGTTGCAATGTTGCAGTGCGTCTGCATCTTTGAAGTTACCTTAATTCCAGGTTGCAAGAAGTGCACACACACACACAGATGCACACACGCATAATCAACGGTTTTTTACGTGGACGCCATGTTTAGCTAACTCTGGCGTCCCCTCGGACATTTAGCCGTCTAGCCGGGTGGGTGGTCGCCTTGTCCTTGTCACATTTGGTCCGCCATGCTGACTGCCGACTGCCGACTACTGTCTGCTCTTTGCTATATGCTGTATACTGTATGCTGTGTGCTGTGTGCTTTCAATTAAAACATCACCCGGGTACTCTTGGGCCTTGGCAGCCACCCGCCACTTTGGAAATTATTCAAGTGGTCAGATGGTGTTGTTCATTATTTCCATAGTTGTGTTGTGCTCTGTTGTTGCTGTTGTTGTTGCTGTTGCTGCTGTTGCTGTAATTGCTTACACATTTGCGATAGGGTTGAAATACAAACACACACATTCCCTTTGGCTGCATTTGTTTTTCCTTTCAAAGTTGAGGCAGTTCACACGTATATAACTGCCAGCTCATGTGTGTGTTTGTCTCTCTCTCTCTCTGCGTGTGTGCGTGTCTGCGTGTGTGTGTGTGTGAGTGTGTGTGAACATTTACTTGACTTTAGTCCTGGCCTCGGCAATGGCTGTTACATCCGCTCGCATTAACAGCATTGGCTCGGTCTCCGTCTCCGTCTCTGCCTCGGTCTCCGGGTCTCCGACTCCGGGTTTTTCGTTTCACGTTTGTGGATTCTCGTTCTGGCTGTGCGAGTGCTTCAATTCGAACATAATAAATTAATTTATCATCAGAAAAGAATCTCTGTAAGCAAGCAGTAAAAGTTTCACCCTTATGGTCACACACACGCACGCACAGTCGTGTGTGTAGGTTGTCCGTTATATACGAGTATCAGGCACACACACTTGAATTGCTCGCTCTGAGCGGGTAAATGTCGCCCACCTCCCACTTTCCCACCAGAAACCCCAAACCTTTCTATTTTCCTATTTCCTCGTAGCCTCCATATTAGCCACAGCCGGAGTTGGGCATCTGAAATTTGGCTCCCTTTAACTTGGCAAATGGATGCCTCTGAAGAACCGTTATTAATTGCCCACTGTCGAATGGAAAACCATTAACTTGAGCTTACTTAGCCGTTAACTTGGCTAGCCCAAAAACTCTGAAAATAATACATTTTCTTTATTACTTAACTCAAATTTCACGTATTATAAATAAACAAAAAACACCGATTATTTAAATTAAAATATAATTTTTTGTTTTAAAAGTAATAATAATATATTTAGAAATATATAAATATTTATATAAGATCATGTGTAATTCGCTTTTCTTGTTAACGCTGCGAAGAAAGGCTGAAAGCGTTGTTAAAGCCATATTTTTATTTTACGTATACTTTTGTATTTTGAATGTTGAGTTAGTTTTGTAATTTAGATACTCTTTTGTACACCACAGATACTTTTGTATTTAAATATACATTTGAATGTTGCAGATATGTTTGAAATTAATTATTTAAATATGCTTTTCTATTATATTTTTATATCACACAGATTCTTTCATTCTTTTGTACATCACAGATACTTTTGTATTTCAAATATACTTTTGAATGTTGCAGATATATTTGAAATAAAGCGTTTAGCTTTCACTATCTTAAGAAACATTTGTATCGTTCAGATACTTATATAAATCAGAAATGTTTTATATAGCTGTAATATCTATTAATATCATTAGCAATATTCACAGATGGAAGTGGCCATTCAGCCATGTGGCTCCAATGATTCGTTGGCTTGTGGATGACAGCTCAGACAACAGGATATTTCCTGCGAGAGCCACTCTGATGGACAGCTGACTGTTGATGGTGAACTGTTTGACGTTGTCTCCTGGGGATTCAGCAGCGTCGCCAAGGACCCCCCGCGGTGCTCATATGCTTGAATGCCCAGTGATCTGGATAAAGCAGAATGCATATATTTAGCTTAATAACAAATACGTAAATATGAATCATTTACAAATGCAATTGAATATGTTGCTCCATTTAAAGGCTTTAAGCGATGCGTTTTACGTGTGAAATATGGATTCTTAGATGACCACAAGGTCCTCGAAGTCAGCTCTATTGAGATGGTACTTGCGATTCTAACGCACCATGTGCCTTGGAAATCTGTTAGGATTTGGCCGAGATTAGGCTAAATTTGTAAAAGGATATTCGCTTTTGCGTCATTAATTGTCCATCTCCGAAAGGATCTTCTGTGGATCCATATTTCTGAGCACAAATAGGTAAAAGACTATTTGCAGAATTTGACAAAATATTACACAAGGTCAGAAAAAATTAGAAAAAACGCAAAAAACCGAAGTATTTTGGCATTCTGAAGGACCACCCGGATGTCATTTGGACCACAGATAGCCGTTGGACGAAAGGACGAAGTCCTTTAAACTACGAAAATTAAAGAACTTTTCTGAAAGTAGAAAATTGCTTCTAGCTCGGTAAAACCTACGACTACAAAACTAACTCAAGGACATTAAGATTAACATTGTTCTTTTAGTTTCCAAAAAAGGACGTCGATGTGCAATCGGCTCAGTTCCGTTCGCACTGTAGTGAAATTTGTACAAGTGTTTGTGTTCTTAGATTAGAGCCGTATTGACTCCTGCGTGCCCCTAACAGTATGCCGCATATTGTCCTTTCTGGCAATTTAGCCAGTGCATTTCAATGCAACCATCTAATTTCTGTTTAAGCCTCGAGTAATTTGTGCAACAACAAATAAAGCGACAACTGGGCAATGCAACTCGAACCGAAAGCAACGAACATGTTCGACGTGCACATGTTCGAGCCGGCCACAGGCCACACTGGAAACCTCGGCCATGGGGTGGCAACGCCACCCGAGGCAGCGACGCCGGCAGCGCTGCTGGCGTATGCGTTGGCTTTGTTGGATGGCCCACACATGCGCCGGCCACATGTGTGTGCTAGTCTCGCAGTCGTTTGATTCCAATTCGAATTGAAGTTTCCGCCCCGCCAATTGGGCGGCCAGTTCCGTTGGATTGGTCACTGCTGGTCGAGTTTAGTGAGCTGCTTTGTGCTGGTCCAGCTGCTGGCGTTAACATGACTTTTGGCGGCCAATGGGGCTCCACTGGGCAGCAGCAACGCTTTCTCTCTCTCTCTCTCTCGCTCGCACATGCATATGTGTGTACATGTACATGTGTGTGAGAGTGAGTATGTTATTTGCATTTCGTGCGATGGCGACACCTAGCGGCTTTTTGCGAGCGCTGCAAAGTAGGCAATAATTTTTTTGTAAAACGGATAACTCGCGATCGGCTGCTAAAATTCGTTGCGTACTTTTGTGCGTTGCTATAAATTTTATAGCACGCGATCGTTTGCGTTAATTGAAAAATGCATTTTTTAATTACAGTTTTTGCAATTTGTATGTATTTTTGTATTTTCGTATTTGTATTTTGTAACACAGACAACTATTTTTAATTAATAATTTACGCTTTGTATTTATTATTGTTTATGTTCAAAAAATTACACACACTTGAAAAATATTTGGTATTTTTTTGTTTTTTGTTTTGTTTTGTTTTGTTTTCGAAATTTTACTTATACATTTTTAGTTGCACATTTCTTCGCATTTTTGTCGTTCGTTTTGCTTGCTTACAACAGTTTCATTAGTTTTAAGTGTATTTTTTGTGCTTTGTTTGCTGTTTTCTTTTCTTATTCATTTTATTTAGTATAAAGTGGTTTGTTTTCCTTTTCTAATAGCTATAATTAAATTTTCTAAATTTTTATGATAGTTTTTTGTTTGCTTGCTGGCTTTTTTCCCCTTTTTTTTGCAGCTGCTATTTTTCAATTTTTATTTCGATTTCAAATTCAAATTCTTGTTGCTCGCTTGTCTTTGTTGCTGTTTAAACAAAAAACTGAAATAAAATATAAAAAAAAGATAGGCAAAAATAAATATAAAAAATTTTGTTTGCAGTCTAATTAAAACATAAATGTTGTATGATTTTTATAATATTTTGTTTTTTATTCAGTTTTCTGGATTTTAAATATGAACTATATATAGGTATATAGATGTATATATACTTTCTATATACATATACATATATCTCTATATATATATGTATATATGTCTTGTCTGAAACACAATGCATGGTTCTCACAGTTTTAAGAATTGCATTTTAAAAACCTTCCACACTGTTCTTATGCATGCTTTCTCTTTCGCTCTCAATTTCTCTCGCTCTCTCTCTCTCTCTCTCTACTCTTTCTTAATAAATTATGCACGATAAACTTCATAGTTGGGCTTACGAATAAAAATAGCTTGTATTATTGCAGCAGCCACTGTGAGTGGTGAGGGGTGTGTTATTGGGGTGGGTCTAATTGTGTATGTGTGTGTGTGTGTGCTGCAACAGTAGAAGCAATTTTTAACGCTTAGATTTCTTTGTGTGGTAAATTTGAAGCCAATGAAAAACAAAAAAAAAAAAAAAACGCATAAGAATGAAAAAAAACTAGTTTAAACAAATTATTTTTCTCCTTCTTTTTCGATATCGATTTGACGTTTGCTTTGCCAAAAAAATTTGTACTAAAAACAATTATTAAATATTAATCAAAAGGTTTGTTTGTTTTTTTTTTCTCAATCAAATAACGAAAATCAACAGCAAAAACATTTATGCAAAAAAAAGAGTTAATTTTTTCGATTTGCTTGTGTTTTCTCACTTTTCTCTATCCGAATCGATCTTTTGTCTTTTTCATTCGCAAGAAAACAAATACGTACTTTAGTTCCTCAGTCTTCTAAATCTAGTTGTTTGTTGTTGTTGTTGTTGTTGTCTCGGTTTTTTAATTTTTCATATAATTATTAATTGCTTGTGGCTTGAAGTTTTACGTACAAATTTCATTATTTTTCATATATTTCTTAACGCATTTCTTTTTTTCTTTTCTTCTATTATTCGACTGCTTTTCCTTCAACTTTGTTTTTCTTGGATTTTTTGTTGTTTTTGTTTGTTTTCATTTCGTCAATTCTTAAGCTAGTTGGTTAAAAAAAAGTTGTGTTTACATTTATAGATTTATTTATGTATGTACGTAAAAAATTTGATTATTTTCGGTTTTTAAATTACATTTAATAATAGAATTATTTTCTATGCAAAAAATTTCTCGAAATTATATTAAAAAAAAAAATTATATATATATATAATAATAATAATATAATAATTATAGTTAATAAGATTTTTATACAATTGTTGCTCTTTAGTGCCTAGATATCTAGATTTACTAAAATGTACATCGATGTTTAACAAATACACGATCTTAAAACACACAAAAAAAAGTCATATATATATATATACATATACATATACATATATATATATACTATTTATGTATATTATACATATATATATAGTAAACTTTAGCGCAGATTTCTCTTAAATATTTTGTGGCTCTCGGGGAGCGCATGTCGTGTGGTTTTTTATTTTTTTCTTTTTCTTTTAGTTTTTTTTTTTTGTTTATTTTTTGTTTTTTAGATTTACGTTTAGTTGGTTTTTACCTTCTTCACATAGTTGCAGTAAATTTTTTTTAGTTTTTTTTTGCTTAGTATTTGTTGTGTTAGTTTTGCGTTTATACAAAGTTTCCCTTAATTGCTAAGAATACACTGGAAAATGTGTCACTGGCGCAGCTGCAGCCAAAAATTTGTAATTTCTAAAACTGTTCTCATTTTTTTTGTTTTCAGTTTTTATAAATAATGTTTAAGAAATAAAATAAAAAAAAAAATTATAAAACATTGTGAAAAATTATATTATATAAATATATATATATATATATATATATACATATATATATGTATATATGTATATATTATTATTATTTTCTTTTAGCAGATACACATTGTATATACGAATGAATACTTGTGTACAATAATTACAAAAAAAAGGCAAAAAAAAATGCTTTAAAATTATATTACATAACGGTTATTGCTTTGGTATTAAATGCCTCTGGTCGTGTTTAAGTCGCCTGCAAGAGGAGCAGCTAGGGGGCTGGGGGCTGGGGGCGGGGCGTGGCAACAACTGCTAGACAAGCTTTTAGAAAGTTGCAGTCAGGCCGGGGGCAGGGTTGTGTCTGAGGGGCACGATAACTGCGCTAGATATACATATATATATACAATAGGGTGGCGCTGAGAGTGGTGGGGATGGGGGTGGTTGGGGCAATGCAACATCTTTAGAAGATGCGCGACATGAGGCGACTGCGGCTGCTGGCCAACTGTGGATGGTGGTGTGGATGCTGCTGCTGCTGCAGTTGTTGCTGCTGCTGTTGTTGCTGCTGCTGCTGCTGCTGCTGCTGTTGGTGGTGATGGTGATGGTGGTGCGGATGCGATTGTGGGTGTACCGGTGGTAGCAGCACATGCGGATGTGGCTGCAGCACAAGCGGATGTGGATGCGGATGTGGGTGCGAATGCGAATGCGGATGCGAATGCGAAAGAGGACTGCTGCTCCAGCTGCTAAAAAGTCATGCCTCCTCCTTGAGCGAAATGGAGGAGTGCGCTGGCAGGCTGGAGGATGCATTCGAATCATTGTCGCCACTCACGCTGCCCGCCAGCGACAGATTGTGTCCGAATTGTGGCGGATAGCCGACAGCCACGCCCATTGCACAAGGCGGCGATAACTGCGATTGCGATGGCAACTGTTGCTGCTGTTGCTGCTGCTGCTGTTGCTGCTGCTGTTGTGCCTGTGCCGCGGCCTGCAGTTGCTGTGCGGCAGCGGCCGCTTGGGCAGCGGCAACCGCATTGGCTGCATTTGCAGCAGCTGCTGCCGCCTTGCCCTGGTTGACGACACACTTGCGCATGTGCTTCTCGAGGGTGGAGGGGACGCTGAAGGGCATGTCGCAGAAGCGACAGCGGTACACATCCTTGCCGGTGCGTCCGTGCGTCTTCATGTGGCGCGTGAGCTTGGAGCTCTGGGCGCAGGCATAGGAGCACAGTTCACACTTGTATGGCTTCTCGCCGGTGTGGCTGCGTCGATGCACCGTTAGATTGGAACAGTTCTTGAACACCTTGCCACAGAACTCGCAGGTATCGTTGCGCTGCCGGCTCTCCTTTTTGAGCAGCGGTCCTTGCAACAGCGAGTTGGCGCCACCCAAACCCAACGGCTTCAGCTTGAGGTTCTCGAAGAGCGCCTCGTTGCGATGCAGGGCGGACATGCCCCACCAATCGCCGCCATCGATCTTCATGCGCTTGGACAGCTCGAAGGGGTTGGGAAACGGATTGAAGAGCGGCACCTGCGACGGCGCATCCTGCGGCTGTGGCTGGAACATATTACAGTTTTTGGCGAACTCATCGCGCAGTCGCAACGCTGCCACCGGCAAACCGTTAAGCTTGTCACCCAGTGGCTGGGCGGAGGCAACGCCGCCAGCAGCGCCCGGATTGGCGCCACCGGCCGCCGAGCCGCGATTGTTGTTGTCGACAACGGCGGCGGCGGCAGCAGCGGCTGCGGCCACAGCGGCTGCCTCCTTGCGTCCGGACTCCTGCAGCGCCTGCTTGTACGCCTCCGAATATTGGGCAATATTGGACAGCCCGAACTTGTCCATCAGCTCACCCACCAGCGATGTGGCACCGGAGCTGGTCGTCTTTGGGCTTTGACTTTTGCCATCGATGCGATTGTTGACGCTCAGATCTTCGGCCTCGTAGTCAACATCATCGCAATCGTCCAGCTCATCCTCGTCATCATCCTCGCCATCGGCATCCGCGTCGGCATCCTCGTCGTTTAGCTCTTCGTCGGACTCATCGGGATTGGGATCATCATCGTTGTCCGCCTCATTCGTTTCCAGCGAATCGGCATTGCTGCCGCCATCGTGGCCATCCTGATTGTCGCCGCCATCGTGTCCCTGATCGGCCGGACTGCGATGCACCCGCATATGCTTCATTAGCTTCTGTATGTGCGAGCACTCAAAATCGCATGCGGTGCATTTATACGGCTTCTCGCCGGTGTGCGTCCGCTGGTGGATGATCAAGTTGTTCTCGTAGCGGAACTTCTTGTCGCAGTAGCCGCACGAGTAGCAGCTCGACTCCAGCTCCGATTCCCGTTCGGTGTCTGGCTTGGTGGGCGTGGGCGTGCTGGCGGAACGGGGCGTCGACGTTAGCTGGCCATTCTCGATACCTTTCTCTGGCGGCGTTGTGGCAGCGGCCACCGAAAGCGAGGCAGAGCTGGGCGAGGGGCTCGCAAAGCGCGGCGATTGTTTCTGTCGTGGACTCGGCGAGCTCGAGTTAACAATGTTGCCAGCTCCAGGGCTTGTTGTGCCCGCAAGCTGACGCAATCGCTGCGAGTAAAAATCCATCTGCTGCGGTTCCAAATTTAAACTGGCAGCTGGACTCAGTGCAGCTGCCGCAGCAGCAGCAGCAGCCGCTGCAGCCACTTGTTGCTGCTGTTGCTGTTGTTGTTGTTGCTGCTGCTGTTGTTGCTGCTGCTGTTGCTGTTGTTGCTGCTGCTGTTGCTGCTGCTGCTGTTGTTGTTGCTGCTGCTGCTGCTGTGAGCTGAGCGACGGAGGCGGCAGTGCAGCGGGCGGTACTGAGCCACGCTGGCTGCTGTTGCTCGATGGCGGTCGCTGCTCGACGGGATTAGGAACATTGACAGCAATCGGCTGAGCAGGTTGCTGCTGCTGCTGCTGTTGCTGTTGTTGCTGTTGCTGTGTGTTGGCATTGAATTGCGCCTGGGCAGCGGCAGCGGCGGCGGCCAGGCTGAAGCCGTGGTGCCGGAACTGCTCGCTAACCAGCTGCTCCATGCGATAGTGATCGGCGGGCGTGGGGCGGCCAAACAGCGGCGACACGCTAGGAACTACGTTGCTCTGCGACAGCGCGGGTGGCAGTGGCATGCGCAGCAGCTGGAAGGGGTTCGCGTGCAACGAATCCGGTGGCGCCAGCAGCGCATGATGACGCATGCCTGCTGCCAGCGCTAGACTCTGTTGCTGCTGCTGTTGCTGCTGCTGCTGTTGTTGCTGTTGCTGTTGCTGCTGCTGCTGCTGTTGTACACGTTGCTGCAACAGTTGCTGTGTGGGTGAATTGGCGCTGTTGCTGCTGCTGCTGACATTGCTGCTGCTGCTGCTGCTCGTATTGGCCGAGCCTGCAGAAATTGCGGCTGCTGCTGCTGCGGCGGCGGCGGCGGCGCTGCTGTTGCTGCTGCTGCGCTTTGGTGCCGGCGACTGCGACATGAGCGCGTGCAGCGGCAGCGGCAGCGAGACGCTACCAACAGTTGCTGCTGCTGTGGGACTGAGACTGCGATTTGGACTGACGCTGATGCTGGTGGCTTGTGCTGCTGCTGCTGTTGCCGCCGCATTGAGTGCGGCGGGTGTGGCCACAGTCAAGGTGGCGCCACAGCCACCCGTCTCCACGTAGATCTTGACGCCGTGCGAGTGCTGCACGTGCTGGATGAGGCGCCACGCGGATGTGTAACGGGTCTTGCACGTCGAACATGTGTAATTGCTGGGCTCTGCAACGATAGAGGGGAGGGAGGAAGGGGGGTGGGGCAAATGTTTAGTCATGTTGTCAGTCAAATATGTGAAATGATGGCAGGAAATGAGGCAGCCAGCAATTTTCTAGATTAATTATTAATAAATATGCGGTAAATGAAATGCAAAAGAGACGCGACGCGACGAATGACGTGCAACCTGCGACGTGCAACGTGCGACGAGCGACGTGCGACGAGCGACAAGCGACGTGCAACGTGCGAGGAGGATACTGCAACGTTTTTGGACGGCGGTGAATTTATATATTTATTGATTTTGAAACACACACACACACTCGCACACACATACACACACAATCAAAGAACAGGCGTGTGCTGTTGCTGCCGTGCATTGCATACAAATGGGCGCGCACAGCGGCAACATCGGCAACAGCAACACCAACAGCAACAGCAGGTGCCTCAAACAGGCAGCAGGATATTGCCAATACACACACACACTCACACACACACATAAATATCCAATACACACACACACACTGTGCCGCAATAGTTTTTTATTTTATGTTGCTTGCGGTTTGTCGCGACATTTGTTAATTTGCCACGGAAACCGAAAACCGAAAATCAAAAAGCGTAAACCACAAGCAACCCAAAAACCACCCGAGGACCACCCAACCACCCACCCACCCACATGTCCTGCGGCGGAAATTACAAGCGAGCACACATGTGTCCATAACTATCGATGAGATTGCCCAAAACAGGGCGGGCGGAGCGGAGCGGAGCGGGGCGGAGAAGGGCGATTTAAGGGACAACGCAGCAACAGATGCGAATTTTAAAATGAAAAATGTGAAAATGTGAAAATTGGCTACGGCAACAAAATAACAAAACAAAAAATATGACAAAAAAAAAAAAATAAAGTATAATAAAAAAATGTGCTAAAAGACGAGAGCAAAAGGCACAACGACTCGAGCATACACTATATATATATATATATATATATATATATATATATATATATGTATATTTGTACAATAAAGTAGAGATCCTTAAATATATATGCCTTGAGAGTTGGTTGCAATTATTATATGAACAATATATGATATTTGAACAATACAAGAATTGCATCCATTTTCCACTAAGTTGCTTAACACTCTCGATGCCAACTGGTTGGCAAAATATACGCATCCTGTCTAGGCTAGAGTATTGACACGTAGAGCCATAGACAGAAGCAGTCGGGATCCAGGCGCTAATCGAAACTGTTGTTGTTGTTGCTGTTGTTGCTGTTGCTGTTGCACAGGTCAACATATGCCACCAACACAGGCGCTGGCCATGCGGGCAACAAGGTGTTAATGCTCAACTATTACAAGCGAACTACCCCCAGCAACAACAACAACAACAACAATGGCAACAACAACAACAACAACAGCAACAAAACTAAGAAGTTGCGACACGCACTTTGCATTTAAATGACGCTTTAAAAAAAAGGAAAATGAAAATAAAAATAAAAAGTGAAATGAAAATGAAAATGAGTTGGGCGGAGTGGAAGAAGAAGACGAGCACAGCTGAGGAAAACGCATGTCGCGCACGAGTCCATAAGGATGAGCATTAGATACACACACACACACATACACACACACACACGCACACCTATCAAATAACTACACTTTTGCTTTTCTTTTGTTTATTTTTTCGTATATTTTTCCATTTTTTTTTTTACGTTTGGGTATTTTTTTATGAGGTTCCGCGCGACTGCAGCAGCAGCAGCGGCAGCAGCAGCAGCAGCAGCGGCAGCAGCAGCAGCAGCAGCGGGAGCAGCAGCAGCAGCGGCAGCTTCTTCACTTTTGCCGGGCTTCCTGTCAAAGGTGAGAGTGTGCTGAACATGATTTGGCCACGAACCCCGGGTTCGGCAAGGACAACAACAACAACAACAACAGCAATGCCGATCAAGGGGAAATCCTTGGCCATGCGGGCAGCAGGAAATGCAAATGAATCTGACAGATACATAATTTGTTTTCGAAAAGGGTTAGGGGCTCTTTAGCGCTTTAGAGGTTAAGGGTTGCTGAGGGGTTAACACGTCTGCTTGGCTATTGTTGTTGCTGCTGCTGCTGTTGCTGCTGCCACTGATCATGATCATGATCATTATCATTTTGGGCACATCATGATTGTCATAAAAAACGAGGCAAAAGTTGTCGAAAAACGTGCCGCATTTGCGCGAGCAGCGCAGGATCCTCAAGGATCCTCTTTAATTCTATTTGAATTTATTATTCATTTTTTATATTTTATATTTTTTGTGTGTTGTTTGTCGAGTTAGACGCGAGTTGCGCACGCGCCAAGCGCGCATCCTTTTTGTCCTCTTTGTGTGTTCTCCAACTGCTGTCACTGTTTGTTTGTCTGTCTGTCTGGTTGTCTGTCTGTCTGTCTTTCTGTCTGGTTGTCTGTCTGGTTGTCTGCCTGGTTGTGAGCTGAGCATGGCACGTTCTGATTTTGGCAGCTCTTTCAGCTGCTCATGCTGGCATTGTCCTTGCGGGAGTCAGGACACCAGAGCAGCACCAGCTCCAAGCTGAGTCGCAATCTCAAGTGACCCGAGTGACTGCATTCAAAGCAGCTCAGACGGAAGTGAGCAAAACACAAAAAAACATATACACAAAAAACTGAGACTCGAGAGAGGTCTGGGGCCAGGAAATGGCAAATTGACCGCCTGCTGCAAAAGTGGAGCCAGGAAGTGCGCCAGGACAACGACGCGTATGAGCATTGCACAGCAAAAGACTAAGACTCTAAAGAGTGGGGTCAGCGGGTGGGCAACTGTAGCAACAACAGCAGCAGCAGCAGCAGCAGCAACAAAAAAGAAAGGGTTGCACAGTAATGGGATAATTGTTGCAGCTTTTTGCCGCATGTTGCCAACGCAGCAGCCAACGTTATGTTGTCGAGTGTCCTGCGGGCTCCTGCGGTGATTTGCATGGCCCGACCTTTGCCTAAGCCTTTCGCTCTGTATCCTTTCTTTTTTTTTTGCATCCTTTTTTGTTAGCTGCTACTTTTTTTTTTTTTTTGTATATTTTATTTATCCTTGCTGTTCACAAAGCAAGGCGCGCATAATCCTTTTTGTGGGTGGGCGTGAAATTGCATGAGCCGAGCGCATTAGCCATTGATTTCGATATTGAAATGGTGGCCAGGTGGTGCGGGCTGGGTTTCTGGGTGGTTGGGTGGTCAGTTGGGTGCCTTTTTACGGCTAGAGGTGGAGGGGGAGGGGGGTTGTGGGGAGGCGACACTAATGCCTGGCTTAGTGCCAGCATGAGTCAATAATTGAATGTGAGTGCGGTGAATGAATACTGTTTGGGTAAAATAGATAAAATGGGTTCAAGTCCTGTTGTCCTTTTGCTGACCTCCGACCTCCTCAATCCTTCGTCGCCAACCCCCCCCACCACATTTGTCAACCAACAGACTCCTGATGGTTTTTCATTGTTGCTGCGGTCGCGACACGCTGCGCATTTGAAAGTGCGCCAGTAAATTGATAATTAACATGAAACACACACAACACACACAACACACACACACACAGACAGGTAGTCACACACACGCTGACAGACAACAGCGAAAAAAGGCGAGTGGAAAATGCAAGGAAAATAAAAAACAAAAACTGTTTCGTGTCATCGCAACAAATAATTCCATTTTGTTGACAGTTTTTCACAGGGCCAAAGTGGGGGGCAGCGCCGGCGGATTTGTGGCAGCCATGGCAGCCGTTGCTCCATATTTATAATTACCAAATGGACAACAATTGGATGCGAGGACAGCGAACAACAGCCAACAGCAGCTTTCAAACAACAACAGCAAAAATACAAAAAAAAAAGAGAAAGAAGAAAAAAACAGCGGCAAAAAGAATGAAAATAAAACAATGCGTAATTAACGTGACAGATACAGATACAAATGTATCTGCAGCGCACACATATCTGCATCTGTAACTGTATCTATATCTGTATCTGTATCTGTAGCTGTATCTACACATATCTGTGGCTGCTGCGTTGAAGAGTTGACAGTTTTGCATTGTCAGGAGTCAAACAACTTTGTTGTCAGTGACTTTTGTTGTCGTTGTTGTTGTTGTTGTTGCTATTAAAGCATGTTGTTCAAAGTTCAAGGGTTAAATTGCGACAACGTATGTGTGTGTGTGTGTGTGTGTGTGTGTCTTTCAAGCATTTAAAACAAATGACAAGCGTGCGTCAAGCTTTGATTGACTGACTCGCTGAAGTGCTGAGTGCAGCAAGTGAAATATGTTCAGCGACAAAAAACATGCAAAGGTAAGTTTTTTATTTGATTTATTCATTTATTTATTCATTTATTTATTTATTTATTTATTTATTGTTTTATTTTTCCAACGATCTTATTCACAATAATTAGAATAGTAGCAGCTAGCAGGCGCCAGCAAAAAGCATTCAAACTCACAAGTGTTGTGTAGAAAACAAGTTGTTGCTGCTGCCACAAGTCACACTCGGAGTGAGTGTTGAGTGTTGAATGCCCGCTGAGCTGTATTCACTTATTCAATCAGTCACTCAATCGGCTTTTGGTTAACTCAGCCTGTCAATTGCTGAATGACTTGCCGTCAATTTGTGGCACGCGTTTCAGATCGCCACGAACCTTGACCCCTTTGACCAACAAGCGGTCACGTGGCAGCAATCCGCTGGTCAACACACCAACAACAACAACAACAACAACCACAACAACCACAGCAACAATAACCAAACTGACCGCCTCAAGAAAAAACCCTCAACTCGTTTCGTTTACCTTGTTTTTCTTGAACTTCTCTGTTTTTTGTGCGTGTGTCAAGTCCAGTTTCACTTCGCATTCACATTCACATTCACACTCACATTCACATTCACATTTGCATTCACATTCACGTTCAAGCTTGCTGCGTCCTTTGTCCACTCAAGTGGTTGCTGCTGCCCCTCGACCCGCTCCATCGCTCACATTCCTTTGGTTTCTCTTCAAAATTAACCCCCGAGGGCAGCTCGACTTCAGATTCAGGATTCAGCTTCAGCTTTTGCTGCTTCTCCTGCTTTGTTCCGTTGTCCCGTTGTCCTGTTGGGTTTACCCTTTCCCGCTGCTTCTTTGGCATTGTTTTTATTGCTGTCTTTTGGCTTTGGCTTTGGCTTTGGCTTTTCATCAGTCTCATCATCGTTCGCATTTGCATTGAAAAATGTCACAAGTCAAAGGGCAGCCAGCAGCAGCCGCCGCGTAACAATTAAAGCTCGTATCCCTTCCCTTCCCTACCCTACCTGCCTTCCATCCAGCTACTCTCCCTAGCCCACCCTCCTTACTCCTTACTCCTGCTGCTGCTGCTGCTGCTGCTGTTGTCCGAGTGTCCTTTTTGGTCCTGCTGCACTTCAGTTTTATCAGCAGTCGCGCTTTGATGTCGCCCACGTTCAACATTTTCTCTTCGTTTTTTTCCTGTTTTTTTTTTTTTTGTTTCCGGCAGCAGCAGCATAAACAAAACGTTTTACAACCCAATTGGTCAGATAGTGGGCGTGTGGTTGTTGGTGGTTTACAAAGGGGCAGGGGCAGGGGCAAGGGGTGAGGTTGAGAATGTGTGTGTTTTTTAAATGCAGCCGCAGCTGCAGCTTATCGCGCGCTCAGCAGCCCCGCGGCCCGATCAGCACCGACTTACGAACATCCGCGAGTGCATGTCCTTTGACACACACACTGACATACACACACACACACACACTGACACACACGCACATCAAACACATTTTTTAGCGCAATTTTGTGTGTCTCGTTTGATGTTTGGCTTTTCACTCATTTCATTTGATTTTGTTTTCTTTTTTTGTTTTTCTTGCGGGCGCTGGTCATTTTTATGGCACGGCTGGGTTTGGGTCTGATTTTAATTTTGATTACGCGAAAATATGCGACAACGGAAAATACCGTTTGAGCGTCTCACCTGTGTGCACCGTGTTCGCCTCGGCATCGACGAGCTCCATTTTGGGCCGCTTGGCCAGCGGCTGTTGGCACTCGTCTCTGTCGGTCGCCTGTGTCAGCAGTTGCGCATTCAGTTCCCGTTCCCGTTCCTGCTCCTGCTCGTGCTCGTGCTCCCCATCGTGTTCCCCATCGCGCACCCGTTCTGGTGCCTGCTCCAGCTCCAGTTCTTCGTCGAGCTGCTCGTCGTCGGCATACGGCTCCTGCTTGACCTTTGGCTTGTCATCGTGCAGAGCGCACTCCTCCCGACCAATCAGTTGCCCCTGCGCCAGCTGAGCGCGTGGACTGTGAGCGATGCTCGACTCCAGACCCGCTGCGCCGTTGGCACTGCTCAGCGTATCGCTGTCCGCCTTGGGCGTCGTATTGTCGTTCTCTGTTAAGGGTTGGAGGGAGGGGGAGGGAGGGAGATTATAATACGGAATACTTGCAGCAATGTGTGATGTGTTCAACTTACCATCGACGAGGCGCTTGGGAGTGCTGCTGGCGCCATCGGCGAGCAGATCCGCTGGACTCGGCGGCGGTGTGTGTATGCGTGAGCCGCTTGCAGCGCTGCTTGCAACAGCGGCTGCGGCAGCCGCTGCCGTCGCCGCCGCCGCAGCGGCAGCAGTGGCAGCAGCCGCACTGGCCATTGCATTGGCAGCAACTGTCGCCCCACTGCCGGCAACTGGCGCCGATTTGCGGCCTGTGATTGGCGCCGATATCGAGGGACGGCGATTGACCAGACTGAGGGGTCGACCCTCGTCGGCATCGCGATCCATGCTGGGCGCTTGTGTGGTGCACTGGCCATAGTTCTCCTTGTTGCACTGCAGCACCTTGTGCTGAATAAAGCGGACAATGTCCGACAGTGCGAAGGTCTTCTGGCAGGCGCCGCACGTGAGGATGTCCTGCGCGGCGACCGCATCGTTCTCTGTCGAGTCGGAATCTGTAATGTGCAATGGATGCTTTTGATTACTAACTGGGCCAACACTTACATACATAGTTATACCAAATATCAAATACCAAACCCCCAATTCCCAAATACCAAATCCCAATCCCAATCCCCACCCACTGGAATCGTGGTTGGCTGTTGGCACTTTTGCACTTGCAGTTCATAAATTTGGTCGACAATTGTCGCTTTTATGGGTGTCGATTGTTGGCCATCAATTCTGGCTTAATGCGCCGCCAAGTTAACCACATGAACTCCATTGGGTGGTTGCCTAATTTACTTCTGTTTCCGACGACTGCTTGCCACTTGCCGCTTGCTGCCTGCTGCTGTTGTTTTTATTATTTATTTTTTTTTGTTGTTACTTTTATGGCAGCAATTGGCGACTGACAGCCATGAATAATTTTGTGGCAGAAACTAACTAAAGGCGACAGTTATACGAGGGAGAGGGAGAGAGAGAGACTTATCGATACATGTCGATTTGTTGATAGTTGATTTTTAAACTAATTCAACTTGCAACTTGCCACAAATGATAAATAAATAGTAACAAAGTTAGACGCAACACAACAGCAAGTTTTATGCACGTGTCGAAAAAACCCATTATTTATTGGCTGCCTATCGATAAGTCTATCGATTAGGTAGTCAGCGTATTTTTTTGTTTAATTTGCTACGCAAAAATTATGTGGCATTCGGTGTGGCATTCATTAAGCGAGCTTAACTAAATAGCCAAACACACACACACACACACTCACACACACAAACTTATGGAGATGTGTCACAATTGATTTGCAACAACAATTTACGCCTGGCAATTTTATTGTGCGCTGGGCTTTTACGGCAGGGGCGACAAGCGGCTAGAACAGAATAGACGACAGACAGACAGAGAGACAGACGGAGAGACAGACGGAGAGACAGAGGGACAGACAGTACCCATGACCAAATGGCAGCTATGACAACCCCACACCACCCACTCACACACACTCACACACAGCAATTCACTTATTTACATATGAGCACAGCTCTGGGCGTTGATAAGAGAGGGCGTGCGAGGGGATGCCATCTGATGGGGTGGTGTGGGTTGGGGTGGTGTGTGGTGTGGGTTGGGGTGAGGTCGTTGTGTAGTCCGCGGATCGATTCGCTTGCACTTTAATTTATGTATTTGCGCGCGCCCAAATAACCAAAGCAACAACAACAGCAGCGACAACAACAACTTCACCCCACTTAAACCACACACCAGTGAGTGTAATCTAAGCCCACACCACTGAACTATTTGCATGTGTGTGTGCCTGTGTGTGTGTGTGTGTGTGTGTGTGTGGGTAAAAATGTGAACATAAATTCCAGTAGCACTGCGAATAAAATACCAAAAATTTGCGAGCGCCTGCAATTAATTCGAGTCGAAATGAACTCCCAGAAATCGTAGGCAATTGATTCTTATCCTTGTTGTTGTGGAACAGTAGCAGTGGCAGTGGCAGTGGCAGCAACCACACTTGCCCCTGGGGCTATGCAACTTTTGGCAATCTATCGATGAATTTTGATTGACCAAGAAACCAGCAAAGCACCCAACGAAAAAGGCCCGAAAACAACAAATGAATACAACAAAAATAATATAAATAAGAAGAAGAATGATATGAAGAAGAAGAAAAAGAAGCAGAAGAAGAAGCAGAAGAAGAAGAAGCAGCAGCAGCAGCCGTAAATTAGCCGCGAGGCAAGGGAAATTCTAGGTTCGAGAAAAGCAAAAGTTGATTGAAATATTGTCGAACAATTGAAAAAGTTTTTTTTATTTTTTTTTATTTTTTTGGTCAATCAAAAGTGACCAATTTTGGAGCAACTTATTTTTCTAGTAAATAAAAATAAAGTTTTTAAATTTAGTTTGTTTTTGTGTTTTATTTATTATTTATTTTTGTAAATATTTGTTTATTTCTTTAATTTTTGTTGTTCATACTCTAATTTAATAACTAAGCTGTGTTGGCCTTTAAGCTAATTGCTCATCTTTCATTGTTCGCCCTCGCAACACCCTCTCATATCACACACACACACACACACACCACACATCACCCCCTACCACCCCTGGTCTGACTTTGTCAATTAGCTGTCGCAACAACCATAAAAAAAGGCAGAAGGAATAAAAAAATGTTTATTGACGCGCTGTCGGTTGCCACTTGTTAAGTTTGTTGCTGCTGCTGCTCTTTGGCCAGTTTCAACAATTTGCGGTTGCCCACACACACACACACGCACACACACACACAACAACAACTAATGCGCCCCGAAGCGTTGCTCAACTTTTTGTGGGACACGTCCTTTGTTGCCCACCCCCTCCACACCCCCTCCACACGCCCGTCCGCCCGCTCGTTTGCTGTGTTTTCCTTTTCTTTTTTTTATCAATTGATTGTCCTGCGACGGGGTGACAACAAGGTCCTCACACACACACACACACACACACACACACACATGCTCATATTTATCTCATATTATTACATATATATTTTCTTTTTTTGGGTAATTTTTTTGATTGTTTGGGCGGGCAACGGACGGACGGACGGACGGATGGGCGGACGGACGGACGGACTTGTTTCTCGCTTCGTTTTGGTTTCTGTTTCAATAACAATAAAATAAAAAAATATGTTTTCGCTTTTTTTTTGCCGTTCGCTTATCGCTCGACTCCCCCTCCACTCTACACTCTCCACACTCCGCCCGTTGCCCTATTGACTTTTGGCTTTTTTCCTCCTCATTTTTTGTCGCTTTTTTGTGTGTGTGTGTGTTTTTTATTGTTGTCGGGTATTTTATTTATTGATTGGCGATCATTGGCGTGAAATCGACGCAGGACGCAATTAGCCGCCTGTCTGACTCCATGAATTAAACATGTGTTGTTGCTAGTTGCCAGTTGCTGCCTGTTGTTGCTGCCAGTTGCTGCCAGTTGTTGCCAGTTGCTGCTGCTGTTGCAAGCTGCCGCTGTGCGATTGGCCAGTGGACAGTTAGCGGCCAGGTAAAACTGACTTTTTACCTGCTTGGCCTGCTTTTATTTTGGTAGGCGTTGCCCCGCAACAAATTGCGGTCGAATGAGTGTAGGAGAGAGTGAGTGAGAGTCAGAGGAGTGAGAGTGAGCGTGAGAGAGATAGAGAGAGAGAGCAGAGTGAGAGTGAGAGCGAGAGCGAGACTGAGAGTGAGCGCTAGGGATTGACGGGGGCGGAGGCGTAACCAGCTTATTTGACTAAGCGATTAGATTAGATGTGTGTGTGTGTGTGTTTGTTTGTTTGTTTCTGTATGTGTGTGTGTGTGTGTGTGTGTGTAGATAGAGAGATTAGCGTTTATGCCTGGCAAAAACTAAGTAAATATAAATAATATACAAAAACTTATTGACAGCTCCAAAAAGTCTGCTGCAATATTGCGCGCAAAAGAGCCCAAAACGAGAGAAAGCGAGAGGGTTGCATCAGAACGAGGGGTAGATGGGGTAGGCGGGGGCGGGGGCGGGGGTTGTGCTAAGCAGCGACAGCAGCTGCTGGCCAAAAGGTGTATTGAAAGGGTGTTCAAAGTGCCCGAAACTGTCAAATGTCAGACAGACGCTGACAGTCGCCTGACAAGTGTCAACAGAAGGTAGCTCCCTCTTTATCTGCCCGCCAGCCTATGAGTGTGTGTGTGTGTGTGTGTGTGTGTGTGTAGAAGAGAGTGTGCATGTGTGTGTGTGTGTGTGCAAGTTCACGTGTATTTGGCGAATATTTCATAAAGTCAGCTCATAAATTGAATTATCTCCGCAAAAGGGCAAAAAGGACACACAGCACACACACAGGCAAAGGGTTTACACACACACACTCGCACACACTCACACACACTCGCACACACTGGCTGAAAAGCGCAGTCAACAATTTAAGCAGCCAGAACCAATGCGCCAGCATCGATCCTAACCCTTTTGACCAGCTGCGTTGACAGCCCAAAAATATTGAGCCAAAATCGCTTGAATGGAAAATTCACCGATTTCCCAAATTCAACGAAAATTTGATCAAAAAATAAAATATTTGTGATGTCATCGCACAAACATAATTAATTCAGCCAGGATTCAACCAAAATATATTCGTCCTTTGGCAGAGCATATAAATAAATTGAAGTGCGTCGATTTGTAAACCGCGCAGCTTAAGATTTATTTACGAGCTGCGCTTGCCTCCCACCCAACCCCCCTCCCTGGAAAACAAATAAGAAAAACTATCCTGCGGCTATTAATATGCGCCTAAGTATGTGTGTGTGTGTGTGTGCGTGTGTGCGTTGCCAAAGTAGGACAATTAAGAATTAACATATTAATAGGACTTTTGCGCAAATTATCAAGACGCACAAATATGAAATTCAAGTAGGGGCTGCAGATACAGATACAAATACAGATACAGATACAGATACAGATACAAATACATCTACTTCTGTCTGTGTGTGTATATGTGGGTGTGTGTTGTCTGCTTAGCTCGTATTTTTGTTATTTATAACATTTTCATGTTATTGACTGCACGTTGCGACAACTGCCACCACCCACCCACCCACCAGCACCCCCCTAAGCCACTCAACCACCATTTCAGCGACCCCCAGTTGCTGCCGCTGCTGCTGCCGCTGCTGCTGCTGCTGCTGATGCTGTGGGAGGCGTGGCACAGCCACAGAAAACAATACGTTGATTGTGCTAATTTATGCCCCCCCACCACACACACACACACACACACACATAGATACATATGAGCAAAGGACGCGCTTTATGGCCAAAAAGGTTATGGGCCAGTCGAGCTGGCTGTGGTTGGGTGGTTCGCTTTGGTTAGTTGGGGCCAGGCTGGCCATAAAAACCAGGCGAGCGCCACACGGCCGACTGTTTTTAGGTGCCACACACAAGCACACACACACACACACATACATGCGAGCCAAATGAAAAATGGCGACTGAAAAACAGCGGAAAATTGGTTGAGAAAATGTCGCAGCAAAAATAGTGCTGCAAATGTGCCAGCTGCAGCTTTTGATGTGTGCGGCCAGTGGAAGGTCAGCGGAACAGCAATGCCGCACCATCCAATCAGAAACAAGAGACCCTAAAGTTGCCACTTGCAACCTAAAACTAAAGTTGCCACAGCAACCATCTGCTATTTAAAACTCGATACATTTTCTTAGATATTTTTCAAATTGAAACTTGAACTTGCAGTCTAAGAATTTTAGCTTGAGCTAATTTACAGTTACATATATATATATATATATATGTATGTATATATATCTAAGGCCTCATTTAAAAATATATATCTATATATATGTATGTTCAAGCAGAAGACTCGACACAACATTATTATGACACCAAGTGCTCCATTTCGTTGTCTATGAACAAATAAATTAAGTACTAAAAAACAAAAAAAAAAGAAAATGTTGTTTTTGTTGTTGTTGAAAAGAAATGCTGTGTAAATATTTAAAAATGCTGAGCCACATTTTGTTTGCTGTCGTCTTATTGTTTTTTTTATTGTTGTTGTTGCTTTTTGGCCAACGGGTCTCCGCCTTTTGAGCTCATTAAAAAAGTTAACTAAAAAAAATGACAGCGTCGGTGACAAAAAAAAAGGTTAAACAAATTCACAAAATTTTTGTAGCTGCCGCGATAACACACACTGTGGGGGCGGCCTGTGTGTGTGTGTGTGTGTATTGGTAGTGGACACACACACACATACACACACGCACACACACAGCTTGACAGTGACAAAGCGACGCAAAGCAGCTGAAAAGTTGAGCAGGGAACGGAGGGGCTGTCGGAGGGGGGAGAGGTGGGGGGAACGGGTAGCGGTCGCCTTAATTTGTTTAAACAAATTACGTGGATAACCAGCAGGCAACAGCTAAAAGTGTTTTTTTTTATTTTTTTAGTTTTTGGAGCAGCTGAAACTACAACAAACACACATGCAATTGCTGTACTCCACCCCCCTCTTCAACGCTTCCTTTATTTATTTCCATGTGTGTGTGTGTGTGTGTGTGTGTGGGTGTCTTATCAGCAAAACTGGCGACCAGCGACGCGTCGTCGCCGTCGTCGTCGTCGTCGTCATCGCAAAGTGTTTTAGCATACAAATTTGGTTTTATTTGCCTATGTTGTTTTTACCTTGCCATAGGCCCTGCTCCCCTTCCCTTCCCTCCCCTCCCACTCCACTACCCACCTTCCTCCGACGGCTCTGCAGCTGCTGCTGCTGCTGCTGTTGGTGGCCAGGTGCCCCTGGCATAGTCCAAGGGCGTGGCAAGCAGGCAAGCAGGCGTCGTCGGTTAGCCAAAAGACAAACGCTGACTGCTGATAACACCCGCATGTGCCGCCCGCTCCTCCAGCGCCCTCCTCCCCACACCCCCCCACACACACATCCAGCAGTGCAGCACTACATTTGTGTGTGTGTGTGTGTGTGTGTGTTAGTGTATCTGGACAAACAAACAGTCCGCCAGGTTGAGGTTGAGTGAATGAGCCATATGCAAATATAGGCGGCCTGGAAGCGAGCATTAAATGTGCCCAACCACACACACTCACACACACACTCACACACACACACACTTTTGATATGTACATTCACATATATATAAATGCCTAGCAAGAAGAAGAACAACAAATTGAGCAATGTATGTGTTTGAGGCAAAGCTGCAAAATGCCGCTGTTTCAAGCCAAAAGCTGGACACACACTGAGGATTGCTGTCTGATTGTGTGTGTGTGTGTGTGTGTGTGGGTGTAGAAGGGAGCATGGGATTGACAACACCAACTATGCTGATAAGTAGCAAAGGAAATGGGTACAAAGCGAAAAATACTCCTCCGATATAACCTAAAGTGTCGGCTATCGATTAATATATATCGATATATATATAACGACTTGCATTTGTTATCGGTAATCGGGTTTGAGATGCAATTGAAATTGATTCAAAGACTTTTAGCTTGCTTCGATAAAATTACTATTTTATTAATCAGTTCAAATTCAGAAATGTTCATCAAACTGAGTGGGGCAAGCGGAAGGGTGGAGGCAGCTGGCATTTGCACGGATGAGGGGCAAGTGTGAGAGTGTAAGTGACAGCCCGATCTGCAGGTTTAGGTTTCCATCTCTCGGCCAACAGTCGGCGGCCAAGTCCAAAAGGCACTCGTGCATTGTTTGCCCTGGTGGCATGAGACGTTGCTATTGTGGTGATAAGACACTGTTGTTGTTGTTGTTGCTGGTGTTGCTGGTGTTGTTGCTGGTGTTGCTGGTGTTGCTTGTCCGCTTGCTACAATGTTGTAATGCTAAGTTTTACTTTTCATTTTTCAGGTCGCTAAAATATTTGTCTTCGTATTTCTGTTTGCATTTTATGCGGTGAGGCGAGACGCGGTGCACAGTTTGTTTTATATTCACCCGAAAAGTCAACGGCAACAACAGCAACAACAACAACTAGAACAACAACAACAAAGGCAACAACGGACATGCCATATGTAAATAGGCGCGATCTATATTGGTGCCATAGATATAGTATGGGTATCTGGGCTAGGTAGGTTGGGTCTCTGCCATATAAGACCTGTGTATAAATGTATCTCAGATTGTGTGTGTGTGTGTGTGTGTGTGTGTAGGTGCGGGCGTTGGGCTTATTATTATTATTGTTGTTGTTGTGGTTTTCTCGGTAACAGGCGCTTATCAAAAAAATTTAGAAAAAAAAGAGGGCAGCTTGGCACACACAGAAATTGTCGCTGTTTGAGACACAATTTCCCTTTATTGTCGCAATGTGGAGGACGGCAAATGATTAAAGAGACAAACAACAACAACAACAACAACAACGGCAACAGCAACAAGAAGAAGAAGAAGAAGAACAAGCAGCAGCAGCAATAAGAACAACCGGAAAGGTGAAGAATTCTTAGAAATGCTGCAACTAGTATCTCAAAAGATCGTGTATCTCCGCTCAACTTATTACGCGCAACATTGTGCTTTGATAAGCCCAACAACAACTCACACCACACACCCCCACCCCCTCCCCCAACACACACACATGCCTCACTCCCCCCACTTGAGTCTTGGGTTGTATTCCAAATTTGTGGCAAACTTACGGCTCAGCGAACGGAATCCGTGATCCTCACTGATCGACAGCATTTTGTTGTACATTTTTGTTGCAATTGTTTGTTTGTCACTTTGGCATTAAAAAACAAATAAATTGTCTGATTTTTGTTGTTGTTTTTTTGCTTCTCTGTTTTTTAGCGTTTGTTTTTTATTATGTTTTTCAGCACATCACAAAATATACGTATGGTTCCGAAGAAGGCACCACGCGTTGCACACACGATCGTAGGTAATCCAAGTGTCCTGCGCTGTGTGCAACCAAAACAACAAACAACAACAGTAAAAAAACCGTTTGTTTCAAAAAAAAAAAAAAAAAAACAACTCGAGCAATTTTTTAAGTTACGCGCAACTGTTAAAATTGTGTTTTCGATTTTTTACGATTTTACGATTTTTGAAAATTTTTTGTGATTTGTTGTCGTTTCGCAATTTCGTAGTTTCGCTTGCCACACGGGATCCGGAGCGCGTTGTGTCCTGCGTTGTGTGTTTGGGCAGAGCAGAGCGCGTGTGTTGTTGACCCCACAGAGGCTTCACGTGGACTGACAATCGAAAGTCTTCCTGTGACGGTCGTCGCCGGTCTGCGTACGGTCCTGCCCCTGCCCCTGTGTGTGTGTGTGTGTGTAACTGAGGCTGTGCAGTCGTCGCTGACGCTGGCTGCGCAGCACTCACAGTGCGTGTATATCTATTAATGTGTGTGTGTGTGTGTGACGGTTGCCCTCGGTCCGTGTGCGGGATATAAAAAAAACGTGTGTGTACGCGCACACACACACACACACACACACACGCACACACATGCGGGGTAGTTGCTGCTTGCCTCTCGCTCGCACCACTCACACGTACATCTCTGTGTGTGTGTGTGTGTGTGTGTTGCGAGTGGACGTCGACTAAGAAAAAGGGGGATGAAAACATCTTTGGACTCTGCGGCTCTGCTCCCTTGGCCAGCGGCAACGTCGCTGCTGCTGCTGTTGCTGCTGCTGCTGCTGTTGCTGCCGCTGCTGTCAACGTTGCTGTTGCCGTCGACGTCGTTGGCTTTGTTGGCGCTCTGCTCCTTTTGGGCTGCACATGCGTGCCCACAAAAATGGAGTTGTAACGATAACTAGACAGCTGAACTAGCCACAAAGATCTGCAGGCAACAGGCTAATCCTGCTCCGCAAAGAGACAGACAGACTGAGGCGGACAGAGAGAGAGAGAGAGGGAGAGAGAGGGAGATAGAGAGAGAGAGAGATGGAGAGAGAACTAAGGAAACACTTCCGCCAACTGATTTGTGGCACAAAACAAAAATAGGCGAAATTTGTTTAAGTTGCTCAAAGTACATCCACTTTTATGATATATCTCCCATATCTTAAATTATATATTAGCGATATTAACAAACAATATTTAATGATTATGTAACACAACTTTCAAAATTAACAGTTCAGAACTATCACAAGTAATTTAATTGAGATGAAATTCATAAATTGTCTCTTATTAATTTCATTGTTTCGTTTTGCTTTTAATAATAAATATTATTGATAGTACAGATAGCTTAATATATATATTTATAAATATATATATGTGTATATATGCTATAATTATAAACTATATAAGCTATATAAGCCACTATCTGACTTAAGCTGCGCTAAAGACAACAACTTGCGAGATACTCAAGCAAAGCAGCTTCAACTAAAAGATGGGACTTGATTTAGGTTTGGATTATGCACTAGTTCTTAAACAAAGAAGAATCAGTTATGTTATATATAATCCTAGCACAAGGCAGCATCTCCCAGGACAATGCTGTTCCACTTGGCTGGCAACATCTTGGATGTATCCTTGCATTGCGCATCCAACTGAGTTTGTTGCCCTCTGCGCAGTGCGTAGCTCAAGAGAAAGAACGAGAGAGAGAGACAAAGAGAGAGAGAGAGAGAGTGAGAGGAGAGAGAGGTCCATGTGGAAGCTGCGCAATAAGCGTGGCGGCCAGCCCCGAAATTTGGTTGCCCCGTTCTCAACTCGATCTCCTTCGCACACAGAATGGATGTGGATGTGGATCTGGATCTAATAATAGATGAGCTGCTGGAGTGCTGGGAGTGAGTGAGATGCACAGCTAGCTGCGGACAGCGGATGCCGTAATATATTTCTATTGAAATCACTGCTCAGTTGTGTGTGTGTGTGTGTTTTTTGGATTTTATTTTTTAATCCTTTTCGGGGGGTAACAAATTTTTAATTTTTTTTTTCGCGCGCAATCTTCTTACCCCAGGAGACGGCTGCGCAGGCGCTGAGCATTTTGGCTAGGGGCAGGGACAGGGGCAGGGGCAGGCGAGGACGTCTTGTGAGTTTGCGGAGCGTGTAAAAGGATGCAGCTAATGTCCCTGCCACGGCTGGGCAACAACAACAACAATAACAACAACAACAACAATAAACATTTCTTAAAAAACGCGTCCCTGTTTTGTGCGCTTAATCAAACGCCATTCAACGGAATGCGAATTGCAAATGGAAATAAGTAATGGGATAGGGAATCGTAATATGCACAGGAACAGGACATGCCAGGGGCAGGGACAGGGACAGGGGCAGGGGCAGGGGGCGATGCCTGCAGTCTTGCAATTTTTTATGCAATTTGCTGATCGTCGCTTGCGTTTCTTATTTTTTTCTTGGGCCCAGCCTCACTTTTTTGCAACCCTGCAAAAACTGCGTGTGTGTGTGTGTGTGTGTGTGTGTGTGTCCCGTGTGTCCTGTGTGTCCTGTGTGCGCCCTGAGGGTGCCGCTTGTGGATCGAGGTTTTCTTCGTTTTTTTCTACTGCTGCCTTGCCAATTGTCTCTACCAGGTAGGCCCAGGCTGTGCACCCCACCCCTCTGCTCAGTCAAACGTCTTGCCCAGTGTGTGTGTGTGTGTGTAACGGCATTTTTTTTCTATGCAAATTTTTTTATATTAATTTTTTATGCCCCGTGTGCGTGTCCTGTACACCCTGCCCGTGTGTGTGTGTGCGTCCTTGTTGTGTTTGTTTTTTGCTCTGTGAGCTGCTTCTTATTGTTTTTTGTTTTTTTCTTCGTTTTTTTTGTGACCGTCACTCGCTGGGTTTCTTGGGTGGTGGCCAAGATTTTCCCAAGATATGAAATATGCAGGGGGTTCAGGCAGGATGAGGCGAGCCTGGCCCGGTGGCAGGGGGAGGGGGTAGCCGTTGTCACATGTGAAGCAGACAAGGTTTTGCATTTGATTTAGGCAGCCGCAGGACCCTCGCCGGCTGTGTGCGCGACTCGTCCTTGCGCATTGATTACCGTCGCTTTTTTAATTCAATTCAACAATGATAGAAAGGAGGCGAAAAAAAATAGAATACAAAAAACTGAAGCTGCTGCTGCTGCCTGGGTGCAAAGCACGATAAAAAAAAAAAACAGATGACACACCCTGACAGGAGCAGCCAGACCGGGACAATGCGTTGTGCTGAGCCCAGGCAGCACCCAAGACGGGCAATTGTCGTCTCCGGTCGCCGGTCTCCGGTTCTTTGTGCGCCGTTTTCCCCGTTTTCTTACTCACACACTCACATACATATGCATATTATAATTTTTTCGGGCTGATATTCAATTTTTATTTCCAACAGTTTTCGTTTAAATGAGCAAATCTCGCGCTCGAAATTTACACAAAAATAAAAAAATGCATTCGTTTTTAACGGAAAATTTATGAGGCCACAGAACGGGTTAGCAAAGATATCATTTTTTTTTTTTTTTTGTAAACCCTTCCTTTTTCTTTGGGTTTTTGCATAATTTCTAGTTGGTTTACCGTTGTGTTGCGTGTTGAAGATACAAATCCAAAAAGGCTGCTGCGCATTTTGGCGTTTGGCTTCAAAGGAAGAAGCAAAAAAATTAAACAGCAAAAAAAAAACTGGGAAAAAGGAGTTAGAAAAAAAGCTGCCATAGTTAAAAATTAAATATATGAAAATGTAACGGTTCAGATAAAAAACTCAAGAAAAAACTAATGAAATGCAACTGATTTGGCGGAAATTCATATGAATAGAGAATTACTAGAGAAATTAGCTATTTTTATTTTTAATTAATTTTAGTTTGTAATTAAAAATTAAAATTTCATTTTGGTATTTTATTTTTTAATATCAATGCTGAAATAACGATTTGTTTGCTTCATTTATTGCGTGGGATCCTTTTTTTAATATAGAAATTTTATTTAAACAATAATCCACCTATTTAAAGGTTATAAAACATTGGTTTGTTACAGTATGAGTAACGGTGAATTTATAAACTATAATCCTAAGTGTCATCATGGGAAACTATTGCAATGGGTCAACTGCAACCTGCTTGACCAGGTTAAGAATAGAGAATTCGAGCTGCTGCTGTCATAATCAGCCGTATCAATAAGTTTTTCTCATTTGCACACACTCACACACACACACACACACACTCGCACACACACACACACATCTGTTTATATGAAGAACACCTATTTTTGTTTTACATTTTTGAGTGGTTGTCACTTTGCTAATTCCCAGCAACAAGAACAATGAATGAGAGATGAAAAAAATAAAGAAAAAAACATAGAAAAAACGTGTCAGAGTCGTAGCTGAGTCTCATGCATAATAATAAGCAGGCACCAGGCACCAGTCACCAGTCACCCGGCAACAAGCACCAGGCGAGGGAGTCTTCGGTCCGAAAATCCAAATCTGAGTTCCAGTTTGAGTCTCGAGTCTTGAGTCTGCGGCTCATTCAGAGCTCGTCAAATATGTTTTTGACAATTATTGTTGTAGTAGCTCCTTTTCGCTTATATATATATGTATATACATGTATGCGGCACCAAAGAAAGATCAGATCATAATGATGACGATGATGAAATGTTGTCATTGGACGTGGACACAGGTCGACATCGGACAACACAACTCTACCGCACGTATGGGACCAAAAAAATACACAACAAATAATAAGCAAAGAAAAACTGAAGACGAACGAACAATCGCATACAAAACACTCACCGATACAGAAACAAATCCAAAGATACAGAGCTACAGTTACAGATACAGATACAGATACAGATACAGATACAAAGATACCGCAGATGGAGAAGACCCAAAACGAAGAAGACAAAGTGCTCAAATAGCTGCACGTTGAGCAACGTCCAGCAACGTTTTGGACATGCCAAACGATCTCATACACACCCGCACACACACACACACACACACCCGCACACACACACTCGCTGATATTGTATTTGTTTGCGTTGGTCTCCTGGGAGCGTCGTCGGAGCTGCTGATGGGATCAAGACGCGACGCATTGACACGCAGATTGTGCAACTGGCCAAGCAACAGGCAAGGGGCAACAACAAAGCCGCAAGCTGCACATGTCCACCAGACAACACCCTCACACTCACACTCACACTCACCCTCCGCCCTACACTTGCCCCTCATCAACACTTTAGCCTCATTCATTCACCAAAAAAGAAAAGAAGAAGAAAACAGAGTGAGACACAAAACTTTCTTCAACGCCGCCGTCTTTTGTCAGAACGAAAATGAAAATGGGAAAATAAGCCGCCAAGCGGGGGGAGGTTGCAGAGGTAGGGCTTAGATAGGTAGGTATAAGGGGCAAGGGGGGGGTTGCGGGGAGGCATAGCCAGAGTATAACAACAATTACTCAAGTGACACATCTTCATCTGCATCTGCGGCGTCTGTGGACGTGCCCCAGCGCTGAACCCATGTTTAACCCATTCGGGAATCGGTTTACAACTCTTGGTTTCTTCATTTTTTTTTGCTTTTGTTTTGGGCGCAGCTTCAATGCTGCGGTGCGTACGTGGGCTGCATTTTCGATTAGTTATCGTTCGCAGTTTTTTTACTTTTTTTCAGTTCAGTTTTGAAACAACAACTCTTCGAGAGCCAAGTAAAAACTGACAATGTGTGAAATGATTATTTTGCAATTTGATGACTGCTCTGGCAAATCGAGCAAAATACAGCACAAGTCTGTAGAATCGATAATCTAACTACCTGTTCTAATGGCCAACAAATGGGCGAGTCCTTGTCGTCCTTGTCGTCCTTGTGTTGTTGCCAACAATGATTTACACGCAATAAAAGCAACAACAGCCACAACAAGCACAAAGCAAATAAAACCGGCAAGACACACTCAAACTGTTGTTGTTGTTGTTGTTATAGTTGTGGGCGCAACTTGTCGCTGACCAGCGGCTAGGACGACAAGGACATTAAGGACATGCTGGCTAACAATGGCAACGCCCACAACAGTAGCTGCAGCGGCTGCCTTTAAGCCGCAAACACAAGCAACAGGACGAGTCTGAGGGTGAGGGTGAGGCTGAGGGTGAGGGTGAGGGTAAGGGTGAGGATGAGTGCAACTAGTCAAAACACACACACACACACACACACACACGCACACACACACACACACACTCTCTGTTTTTGTGCTGTGCGCAATCGTAAATATAAATTGCATTCGGGTTAACAAAAAGCAGACAGCAAAAAACAGTTTAGATGCCAATCGAATTGGAATCGAACAAGTGTCGTCGCCAGCAACCGCAAACCAGTGAGTTAGTGCAGCTGTTGCTGGGCGTGGCAGGCGGTGCATGCCGCAAGCGGCACTCAACTTCAGCAACAGCATCTTCAACTAGTCTAAAATAAATATATGTATAATAAAATGAGAATATTCAAGTCAACTCGCATCCCTTGAATCCCTGAGAATTGAACCAGATTGATTTAGAATTAAGAAATTAATCATTAATCAAAATTTGTTTTCATTTTTTTTTTTTTTTTGTGGCAACTGTCGATAAATCGGATAAATCGAAATGCGCATCTGCGCAACGAATTGCGAGGCATTTGTGAATTGGTGAATTGGTGAATGCATTATTATGTCATGGCCCGATGCGATGCGGGCTGCCAAAAAGGGTTACATTATTTTGTCGGCTATGAATTAAGCTAATTTCATTTTACAATTTAATTAGGTTTTGGATTTCCACATGTCCCGCATCCCATCAAGAAGCACGGGCTGCGCATGCGCCTTGAATTTCAAATCAGCCACCGCCAACTGTGCCGCTTATCAGCGCCCAGTGGCAACTCGCAACTGGCAACTGGCAACTCGCAACTGGCTGTTGCTTAATTGGGTCAGAACCCAACCAAATTTGGTGTCCAAGGTGGCAACAATAAACTAAACCGTTCCGAGCCGAATGAGTGTCTGAATTGACTGAATGACTGTCATTCTGTTTGCTGATGCGTCAGTCCCGCTTCCGGGCAACATCTATTTACTGGACTAGTTTGCTTTCAATATACATATTTACACACATATATCTATATCTAAATATATATATGTATATATATATATTTATTTATAATTTTTTGGGGCGTGTCGCTTGCTCATATTTCACGCTCGATTGGTAAATTGTTTAGAGACTATCATCAGCTGCATTTATTTGTAACTAACTGGGCAACTAAGCAACCCAATTCGAGATCTCGTGTTGCACACGTAACTCATGCAACTCGGCGGCGCCCAGTTAAAACTACAAATCTGGCTCCAAGCTGGGCGCCAGCGCCAGAGTCTAGCTCCAAGCCAGGAGGAGGACAATAAGAGTTCGTGAGAACTCGATGCTTATCGCTGCTTCACGAGAGCAGAACGAACGTTGCCCACTGGGGCAAGCGTGGAGTGTCCAATGTGGAGCCGCCAGTTTCAAGGGAAGTCCGCCCAGCCAAGCAAAGCATTCCAGTTGACATTTGGCAATTGATTTCCTTACTAAATAAATTAAATAAATAAAAAACAACTAAAAATAATCACATTTAAGTTTATGCAATCAGAAATAATTGAATACTACTAACTTCTGAAATAGTCGGTTGACTTTTTCAATTTCAGAGATAATCTGACAATCTTCATAGATGTTAATCGATAATTCGATATCGATATATGCCTATCGATCTCAGATTTCAGTGTTACATAACTAACTATATTTCAAATAATTAAAAATGTCAATAATTTTGTAAGTTTCAAATTATTCTACAAATCTTTTGCGCATCAGTTTGAAGAATTACTTTTATTTGAAGATTCTCACTAGTTTAGTCTTCCATTCGACACACACACTCACACACATTTATACACATATGTGTGCTAATTTCAGCTGTCCTCTATCACTCACACACACACACACACTCGCACACCTCTTTCGGATGCTTCATTGTTAGAGGGCCGAGGCGACAGTCCTTAATCCTTTTTCTCACGCACCAAAAAACATTCGCTGGCAATAAAAAAATAAAAGCGAACAAACGATAAATGAAGAAGAAGAAGCAGAAGGAAAGTGGCACCGGGAAAATGTTCTCAAGCATCGAAACGCAAACGGATGACACGTTGCAAATATAGGAGCAGAAAATGCGCATTGTCATTGTCCTGGCAAGCGGCGATTTTGCTACAAACTGCCCCCGGTAGCAGCGGCACCAGGTAGGAAATTGCAACAACAGCAACAGCAACAGCAACAAGGATAACGGCAACGGCGACGGCAACGGCAACTGCATCTGCATCCTCATTCGGGGCCTGCAACAATGGCAAATCATGATCAATTCAATTACGAGCCCGGGGCAAGGATATAGTGCAGCGATTTTATATGCAGGATATGCAGGACATGCATGCAGCAGAGTCTACAGACTCACCTCGACTGGAGCAGCCAGCCACCAGCACCTGCTCAATTTTCCCATGACAACAACAGCAATTTTGCAAACAGTTTTTCGCGGCTAATCGAAGTCGCCAGCGGAAGGGGGAGAGGGAGCGGGAGAGGGAGAGGAGGCACCTGTGCCTGCGGGTCGCCCCTCAACTCAAGTAGCGCACCAAGGACATTGTCCTTGCTCGGGCTCGATCGAATTGCCCAGCGCTTTTGTCTGTCTGAAACATGAGGCGACCAACAACAAGTGGCACCAGAAGATGCACAAGATGCAGCCCCTCTCCCTCTCCCTCTCTCTCTCTCTCTCTCTCTCTCTCTCTCCCCCTCGAGTATGCGCTTAGTGTAATGGGATAAGCCTTGGTAAGCGGGGGGTGGGGGTGCGAGGAGCCCTCATTTCTTTGCACACGATAATGAAATTGTAGACTTGTTCTTCCTGTAATGCGACTGCAATGAGCAAAATTTCGCTTCTCTTCTCTTCTCTTATTTTTCTTCTCTCTTTTTTCATTTTTTGCTTGGCATTTTACTCGAAAATTGTGGGAAAATCTTTGTTAATCCCTCGCTGATCAATTGTTCGATCGTTTTGCAGGTGTCTACTACATATAGCTGGTGGATGAGTGTGTGTGTGTGTGTTTGTGTGTGTGCGAATTTGGCTTAGATTCAAACAATCGATTGATCGCAGCCAATTGCAATTGGTGCAGCTTAAGACGGAGGGCAAGTGAACAAATATGAAAATATTGGATATAGAAATGGGATTGGAGTATAAATATATATCTATATATCTGTGTAAGATGTGCAAAAAAGAAGAAGAGAGGAAATGCAATTAAGGCTATCTTGATAATAATGGATAACGCGAGATCTGAGGAGCGAAATTAATTTAAGAACCCACTTGGCTAAGCTTCTCTGGAAAGCTTTGCTTTCTGATCATTTGGCAAATGGAATGGAACAATTAGATACAAGTATTAAAACAATACAAGATAAAAGATACAAGATACAATACTTCAATCAATGCTCAATTTGCCGTTTCCCATTAAAAGACCCGATTGAGCTCCAAAGTCGCTTCAGTTTCTCTATCCGCAAATTGTTGAACTTTCGCTAAGTTGGAATAATTTTCATTTAGATAATCATTTGTGGCATTCCCCAAAAGCGATTCAAGATGGAAGATGGAGCATATTTTGAGTAGCGTTACTTCTTCCCAAGCCCAATTCCCTGATTTCTGATTTCTGTGATTTTAACCCGTTTTGTACAGTTGGCAACTTAATTGCAAATTGTGAGAGTTTCTTTCGCTTAAATGACTGCTCCCAAAACGCACGTTGCGGTCCCGTTAGCCGTTAGACTAACCTGCAAAAGAGACAGAGACAGAGACAGAGAGAGAGAGAAAGAGAGAGAGAGAGGGAGAGAGGGGGCGGATGAGCATAAATTATTAATTAGTGGCGGTAAAAAGAGCGGCAAATGCAAATAATTTAGCTAGAGACAAGAGCAAATGGTGAGAACAACCTGACGAATTTGTGGCTGTTGTTGTTGTTGTTGTGGTTGTTGTTGCCACGTGTTGCACGCGAGAAGGTGAAACGGGAACCGTTCACCAGTTGCCAGTTGCAAGCTGCCAGCTGCCAGTGACCAGTAATGACCTCCAAGTGGGCCCCCAAGCAGAAGGGCTGCTGCTGCTTCTGCTGCTGCTGCTGCTGCAGTTGCAGTTGCAGTTGCAAGTTGCAGTCATGTGAATGCGCTCGGGAATTTGCGCTGTTTACGAGTGCAAAAACAAAAGAAGTGAAGTTCGCATAACTGGAATTAAAGCAACGCCAAAACCACACACCAGCAACACCAGCAACAACACCAGCAACAACAACAGCAACAACAACATTCAAAAACGGCGCTCGTGGATAGCGCGAGTGCTAAATGGGGCACAGAGCGGAGGCATAGCCAGCTCACATGCAATCGAAACCGCTGGGCAGTGGGAGCAGTTACAGCAGCAACGGCACCAACCGCAGCAGCAGCAGCAACAGCCTGAGGATGGGACTGGAGTGGACATTGACGTCGTCGGTTTGTCGCCGTCACTCCTCGTCGAGTCAGTCACCCCAGCAGCGCCAGGGCCGAGAGCTGTGAGCTGTGAGCTGAGTAACGCGGACGCGGACGCAGACCAGGCCAGCCCAGGCCAGGCCAGACCAGACCAGGCCAGGCCAAAAGACAATGGTGGGAATATTCTCATATTAAGAAATCGCGCGATCTGCAGCGCCAGATGTGTGACTGTGTGTTTATGTTGCAGTTGCAGTTGCTGCAGTTGCTGTTGCCGTTGCTGCTGTTGCTGTTGGTGTTGGTGTGTGTTTATACACGTATTTGTATTTGGTGCAACGGCAGGTCAACCCACCGCCCACTGCCCGCCAGCCAAGCTGCTGTTGTTGTTGTTGCTGTTGCTGCTGCTGCTGCTGCTGCCACTTCTGCCTGCCGCACAGCAGCACCAGCAGCAGCAGCAATGTTCGTGGCAAATTCGCAACGTGTCGTGGTCGTGCCTCCGTTGTCATGTCCGAGAGTGTAACAAAGACCTCGCTGCATAACCTGGCGAAACCCCCTCCCCACCCACCTCACCTTACCACACCCCCCACACCCACCCCGAGCTGCTGCTGCTGCTGCTGCTGCTGGTTGGTGCTGCAAACGCCCCCGCCAAGTAGCGCGAATAAACATTAAACACAAAAACAAAAACAGCTAAAGAAAAAAATGTAGCGGCAAAAGCAACAGCAACATCAACTGCAACTGCAACGGCAACGGCAACAACAATAATTGCATTACACATAAAAATAAATTGTAATGAACTTAAGGAAGAGACAAGAAAGCAGCAGCAGCAGAAGCAGCAGCAACTGCAACAGTGGCCAATGTGAAAATCGATGCGGAAGCAGCAACACGAAAGGGCAGCAACAACAACAACAACAACAGCAACAACAACAACGGCAACTACAACAAGAACTCGTAGCTTTCTTCTCCATTTCACTGCTCCACTCAGCAGCAGCAGCAGCAGCTAAAACAACCTGAGAATTTTTAGAATTTGCTGTTGTTCTCATCCCCATCTCCATCTCCATCTGCATCTCCATCTGCAGCTCCATCTGCAACTCCATCTTCATCTTCATCCATTTCCATTTGATTCTCTTTCAATATTAACATAATCTGCCACTACATGCAACTGCCATACTGATTACGCTTATACATATAATAACAATAAATATATATATATATATATAAATATATTCTATATCTATTATATATAATTAGGAGTTTGTTCTCTATATATTTTTAGGTAGTCAAAAGAATTGAATAGAAAAAACACTTGTTTATTTCTACGAAATGTTGTATTCAACTTGGAAATGTGTTTCTAATAATAATTAAAATAATAATAATAATAAAAATAATAATAATAATAATAATAATAATAATAATAATAATAATCTAATTTAAAAAAAAATAATAATAATAATTATAGCTACTATTACCAAACATTTCTTTCCCATTTGCTTTCATTTGTTTTATGACTTAACTAGGAAATGTGTTTATAATAATAATAATAAAATTAAAAATAATAATAATAATAATAATAATAATAATATTAATAAAATTAAAATAATATTAATAATAATAGCGAATATTACTCAACATTTCTTTCTTATTTGCTTTCATTTGTTTTATCACCTTAATAATTAATTTGTTCAACTGGGAAATCTGTTTATAATAATACTTATAATAATAATAATAAAATTAAAATTATAATAATAATTATAATAATAATAATTATAATAATAATTAAATTTAAAAAATAATAATAATAATAGCTACTATTGCAAAACATTTCTTTTCACTTGCTTTCATTTGTTTTATTACCTTAATAATTAAACTGTTCAACTGTTCAACTGGGAAATGTGTTAATAATAATAATAATAATAATAATAATTATAATAATATTAAAATTTAAAAAATAATAATAATAACAGCTACTATTGCTTAACATTTCTTTTCATTTGTTTTATTAACTTAAAAATTAAACTATGATTTTATTTTACTGCCAAAGGAAGTTGCTGGATATTTCTGATAAATCGGATCAGTTTCATTCTTTATTTATTTATCTTGCAACTGATAAAATGTTATTTTTTTTTTTGTTTTGTTTGCTTTTGAATATTGTTGTTTTTTGTTTTGTATACGTCACATGTCATCAGCTGTCTTGCCACAAGTCGGAGGCAGTCTGAATGATCTCATAACACCTTATTTGCGGCAGACACGGGAGTTGCTTAAATTAGCTCCAATTGTGAGCCGAGGATGCCACAAGATGCTGCCTAATTGTCCGGCAATGCGACAAGCGTATGTTTGTTTGTGTGTTGTTGTTGTTGTTGCTGTTGTTGCTGTTGTTGTAGCTGTTGTTGCTGTATGTTTGTGTCAGTCAGCGAGTCAATTAATTAGCCATGATTCTCACGACCTCAAATTAAGAGAAAAGCCATAACAAATAGAAAATAAAACGGCAGCAGCAACTACGAAACGGAGGCAATTGTTGCCGTTGTTGTTGTTGTTGTTGCCGTTGCTGTTGTTGCAAAAACAAAAACAAAAAAGAAAACAACAAAAAAATAAAATAAAATAAAACACAATGGCCCTAACCTGCCCTGGCCTGATCTGTCCCAGCTTTGGCTCCGACTCTGGACCATTTCGGCCTTTATCCACTAGCCCCAAAAACTCAAGCTTAAACTGCAGCTAAAACTAAAGCTAAAACTAAAACTAAAGCTGAAGTTGAAGTTGAAGCTGAAGTTGAACCTGGCGGCGCTTGGCTCGCAACGATAACGATTGCAATGGGCTAAGCCGCGGCAGAGGATGGGGTGGTGGGGGCGATGGGGAGGTCAGGCAATAGGAATGTGAAGCGGCTTAGTAGGCGGCGTTGGCGTTGACGGCGACGGCGACGTCGACGTCAGACCCAAAGCCAAAGCTAAAGTTGCAGCAGCGGCAGCGGCAGCTTCTCGCTGTGGAGATCTGATTTAAAACGAAATTAGGAATAATGGCAATAGCATGCACATGACACACACACACACACACACACACACACATGCACAGCAAATAGCATTCACAGTTACACAGCGAGTAGAATCAGCTGAAATTGAGTAGAGAAGGGGCGGAGGAGGAGGAGGGGACTGCAGAGGTAAGCCAAGTCCAAGCGTTGACAGGCAGCAAATGCGAACAAGACAGTTTTGTACCCACAAAAAGAGAAGCAGCAGCAGCAGCAGTTGCAGTTGCAGGCGGTGCAGGAGAAGGGGGCGACCAAGTTGCACCAGCAGCAGCAGAGAAAAGAAATTATCTCACGGATAATCCGAACAACACGTTCAACTCCACTCCACTCCCTCCCCCCTCCGCTCATTCCGCTGCCCCCGTGGTTAGCTGCCCAACCTTCACCCAAATGTTGGCAGCTCGCTCACCCTTTTGGGCCATTTGCCGTTCGACGTTGACGTCGACTGCGCTGCCGCGGGGGCGCGCCTCGAAAAAAAAAAACAGAAAAAAATTACAAAAAACAATGGCTAGCTGCAAATGCACCTGACACACGGCATCGAGAAGCTGCAGCGCCGCACCAACTGTGGCAAACTGGCAACTGTGGAAAGTGTTTGGCAAGCTGCAAGTTGCAAGTTGCAAGTCCAAGTCGCAGTTCGCGACGCTGTGGTTGGTCGTCGTCGTCTTCAGTCTTCCACCAACTCTGGATTGTGGGCATTGTGTGCTCTGCCCCTTCCCCCTCAACCCCCCTTCCTTCATCCACAATCCAACCCCGCCTACCCCCAACGCCAGCTCCCTTTTCTATCGTTTGTCGTAGTTGCTATCAGCAGCACACAAAAGTTATTTTGTATTTGTTTGGCGAGAGAAAGGGTAACAGATTCCCACAGTCTTGAACGGCAGGCAGGAGGGACAGACGGACGGACGGACGGAGGGAGGGACGGACAGACAAATGGACGGACGGAAGGGAAGGCACGTTGACAACTGCAACAGAGAAGAGCAGAGCAGAGCCCATTGTGCACCATAGTACAGTATAACTGAGCGACTCAGATATGAATAAAATGAATGAGTACTCGCACTTAGACTCGCACTCACATTCACACTCACATTCACACTCACACTCGCATTCACACTCGCACTCACATAGTCGAACCAGTTAAACTGTGTGAACATGAACATGAATGACGCTCAGCCTTAGCTGATTGATGAATGTCAGGCACAACCACAGCCCAAAATAGTATGTGTGCCTCTGTGTGTGTGTGTGTGTGTGAGCTGTCTAACGGCACCTGAGAGGAGGGCAGGTGTCATGGGAACCCAGCAAATGGATCGCGGTCACACACTCTGTGCCACTGAAGGTCGCTAGTGGAGATCAGCGCAGCTCAGCGCATCGAGTGGGAGTCGAAAATTGAGCACAGTTTTGAATAGGCTTCAGCTGGACATGGGGGGAGGGGGGAGAAGAAGGGGCATCAAGCTGACAGAGACCAGTAGCTCGATCTATTTTTTGAATATAGTAATTATTATTATTATTATTATTAGAAGTAAGCTCAATAAGTTAATGCTTAACACAAAGCTTCTAGGGTTGTCTTCTTAAAGATGAATAGCTTATAGGGTTGTCTTCTTACAGATGGATAACTGATAGTTATTATTATAATGCCAAGACACGATCCTAACTTGTTGTGCAATACGCATATGGATATATATAAAACACCCATTTCAGATAACATTTGGCAAGCCTTTCCGAACTGAACGCTGTTAACGTGTCCAGGGTTGTCAGCATCAATCCAAATTCGGCACATTTTAAGAGAGATCAGAGCAGTGCCACACTTGAGAGTGTGTGTGTGTGAGTGTGCAACATGACATGATCTCTCTAACCCAAAGGCTGGCAATGCTGACTCAGTGCTCAGCTTGGGTTTTGTTAAGTTTTTCGTGTTTGCTCAGCTCCTGCGGCAAAATGGGGCATGCCACTTGAAGCCTTCAATGTTTGGCACATTAATTCAATTTCATCATTTCAAAAAATGCGCAAAAGAAAAAAAAAAAAATTAAAAAGAACTAAAATAAATAAAAAATGGTAAATAAAAATGACAAGTGATGTGCGACCTGCCAACAGGCGACAACAGCAACAAAAGCAACAACAACAACAACAGAGCTGAGGGCAGGTTAACTGTAAGCCAAGTTAGACAGCCGAATAGAGCCAACAAAATTTAAGCGCTAAAACTAAAGTTGAAAGTTGAAGTTGAGAGCTGCGCGACCAACCAAAGTCGCCGAGTCAGCCAAAAAAAAAACTATCTACGAGATACTTGAATGCCAAAACAAAAACACACATCACAACACGGGAATGCCCGACTATGAGATACCCTAGCTTAGCTTAGACAATTATTATAAATGAAAGAATGAAAAAGTAGCAACAGATATGATATACATATGTATCATATATCTTATAGCCTAAAAGAATCGTGACAAACTGCAAGACAAATTGGGAATAGCCTTTGGAAGGGTATTCAAAGAAAAAGATGCGCTGCAACGGCCAGTTCAAGTTGCAGTTGCAGTTGCAGGTTGCCATTGCTCTGCGTGATCGACCGACTGTCGAAGTTGGCCACAGACGGGCCGACCCAGGCTGCCAGGTGTCATACAGTCAGTCAGTGAGACACACAGACAAACAGAGACAGAGAGACAGACAGAGACAGAGAGACAGACAGAGACAGAGAGACAGACAGAGAGACAGAGAGGCAGACATCCATCCATATGTATGAACTGTTTGTATTACGTTTGAAAGTCATGTTTGCAGCAGATAGTAAAAAGGCCAAAAGTATCTGCATATCTGCGGGCACCTGCAGCCAAACGGGCAAACAGCCTACAGCCAAACACCCGCCACATAGTTGCAAGCAACAACAACCACAACAACAACACCATCGGCAACGTCTTGCCACTTGCATATCAATGCGGCCAAAATAAAATGTGACGGCTGGGCGCACGATTAAAACTGCGATACATGCGATACAAGTGCAGATGCAACTGCATCTTACAGATACTTTTGGCGCTGCCTCGCTAAGTGCGTCGTTGCCGTTGTGATGCAATTGAAGGCCTCTAAACACAAGCTACACATTATAGAATCAACAAACAACAACAACAAAGCAAACTATTAAAATAATGGCAACAGTTTGAAGTGTGCGACACAAAATGATACCCTTTCCACAAGGATATCGATAACATCAGCTGTCAACATGAAACATTCAACATTCGTTGAAATGTTGCATCAATTAAGCAGTTTAGTTCAATTTACTTTCGAGTGTTTTTTGTAGGGTATACAATAATCGTATAGCAGCAGCAGCAACAGCAACATTGAAAGTGCAACAACAACAACAACAACGAGGAGCGTCGTGTTAGTTTTGGCCCTCGGCCTGCTGTCTGCGGTCGGCAATTGAATTCATTCAATGCTCCCCCGTTCCGAGCTCCCCGTTCCACGCTCCCTTTTCCCTTCACACGAGCAGAGCAGAGCAGACACAGTCACAGCGACAGCGACAGCGACAGCGACTTGATTTGCTTTTTGGCTTAGTCAACCGCAACAACAGCATCAGCATCAGCAGCAGCAGCAACATCAGCAGCAGCAACATCAGCAGCAGCAGCAGCAACATCAGCAACAACAACAACGTTGACGAGTCGACGGGGCCGACTGTCGGTCGCGGTTACTTTGCAATTTGTATTAGGGATTTGAGAGCTGAATGGACAAATGGACGGATGGACGGCAAATGCGACTGCGGCTGCGGCTGCGTTGCGCATTTAACTGAAGCCTCGAATACCAAATTTCAATTTTCGACTGCAACATTGACAACATTTGCATTTACACGCACTTGCCGCAGGTCAGGCATGCCGCAAAACCCACAGATGCCGCCATCGGCCGACAGACCACCAAAACCCAGGCACAGCTTTTATCTCCTCATGTCCGTGTCTCCGTCTCCGTGTCTGTGTCCGTGTCCGTATCCGTGTCCATGTCCGGATATCAATTGGATTGCTGCATTGAGTGCTTGTACAGTGGATAACGTTAGAGTTGCTTGCACTTGTGCTGTAATCGATAATTATCGATATTAAAATTGCTCATTGATATGATATTAAAAATAATGCACAAAAATAAAATGAAATCAATTGAATCAGCGATAACAGATAACGATAAAGAGAGAGGAGCAGCATTCAGTATATAGTTTACTTTAGTTATCGATAACTCTCGATTGAACATCGAAATTGATACATCTTAAAGCCGAATCACAATGTCTATATATTTCTATATTCCCAGTTGGGCCCATTGTACGACCAGTGGCTGCTTAACCTGCCACACGGAAGGAAGTTGCAACAAGGAGGCGATAGAGACGGCAACAGCAACGGCGACAGGCGGCAGTTAGCTTGCCACGCATTGACACCTTCCAATAATTTCAAACACGACATGCGGTGGGGGTGTGGCATGCCTTGCAGCTGCAGCTGCGATTTGTTTCACTTAGTTATTGTTGTTGTTGCTGTTGTTGTTGTTGTTGTTGCCGTTGTCATCGTTGGAAAATTTGCGTACTGGCGTCTCTGGGATTTGAATTGTTTAGACATGCACGCAACATTACCACGCATTCGTGTTCCATTCGTGTAAGTCAACCGGCGACGATGATGAGGATGAGGATGGGGATGAGGATGAGGATGACGATGATGAGGATGTGGATGGGGATGCTAAGATGCTGATGCTGATGATGATGCTGCTGATGATGACACACAAAGCACAACGTGCCACAACTGCCACTGCAGTTAGCAATTGGCTAGAATTGCCGACACTCTCAGAAAAATATATAATATATAATTAATAATAATTATTAAATTATTATATTAATTATTAATGATATTCTATTTATTTATATTATTTAATTTACCTAAAAATACAAAAAATAAATATAAAATAAAATAAAGTATTTTTTAAATTGTGGACTTTGCCAATTTGTGGAGAAACTAGAAAAACTTGAAAGCTGTTGGTTTTTTCTCTGAGTGTAGCACAGAGCAGGCAGTTAGTCGGCGGCATGAGTTGTGTTCAGAGTCAGCTTTGGCAGCAAGTTGAAAGCCACTTTAACATTTATCGAACCGACCGATTAACCAAACAACCAACCAACCTATGCATCCATCCATCAGTCAGTCAGTCAGTCAGTCAGTCAGTCAGTCAGGCGGCAGTCAAGGTTACTAATTAGGCAAATGTTACGTGTCGTCTCCATCATTGTTGGAGCCCACATAATGCTAATTAAGCGACATTGCATCAAATGCTTGTTGCCAGTTCGTCAGTCAGCCACACAGTTCGTCAGTCAGTCAGTCAGTCAGTCCGTCAGTCAGTCAGTCTGTTGTACGTACACGAATTGAGAATTTTCTGCGTTCACAATTGCAATCGCAGTCCCGTTCCCGTTCCCAAGTTGAACCAATTGACAAGGCAGCTCGGACATTGACAATGCGCCCTCAGAGGTTTGACATGGACTAGGCCAAAAGCCGTTGACGGAGCCGATGAGACCGCAACTATTGAGATGTCATCGCGCTCCATGTGAGCCAGATCAGCCATGGACCGATGACGAAAGGGGCGGGGCAGGGGGGAGGTGTATCAAACATACCGGCCATGCTTGAAGACATTGTGGGCTGGCTAACGAGCCTCGGGTTGAAATGGATTTGACCGAAGAGGGCGCCTTTGAATATGCTGCTGGCATAATTAAAAGGCCAACATCCAACAAGTTGCGATTACACGCGTTGGCCATGTTATGGGCCATGTACTTAACTTGTTGCAGCGTTGCCACAACCGAGCCGAGCCGAGCCGAGCCATCTGATTGAAATGCCAGCGACTGGCGGCCATGTGACCGACCCCAAACCAGAGTCAGGTCTCTCTCTCTCGGGCTGTGGTACTGTGGTACTGTGGTACTGCTGCTTGTATCCCAGTCCATGTCTTCATGTCTAGACACACAACTCGGGCACTGTATGGGAAATCAGAGCAGGGCTCACGACGCAGCAGAAGCTGTAGAAATTCGCTGGGAAATTCATTTAGATCAGCAGCACCAGAAGCAGTGGCAGCAGTGGCAGCCAAGAGGCAGTAATGAGGAAGTATTCATCGAAAACTGCACAAACTTATTGCAGATCTTATTTTTACTCATTTTCCTCATTTTCCTCTGTGTGTTGAAAGTGTTTTTTTAACGGGTAATTAATGATATGGCGTTTAACCAGATTCTGGATTATTTCTTTAAGCAAAACTTCCCCAAAATAGAAATGATAGAAATACAATCGATAAATTTACCCAGCAACAGGCGCGTTGTGGCATGCATCTTCTGTTTGGCTTGGGGCAACTCACCTGCAACAAGAAACAAGAGAAACAAATGTGTTAATTATTATTGCAAAATACAAAAATAAATACATAAAAAAATACAATTAAATTTAGCACAACAAGTTCTGCTTTTTGGGTTTGGTTCTGCAACATTCTAGGTGTGCGTGTGTGCCTGTGTGTGTGTGCCTGTGTGTGTGTGTTTGTCTATTTGTGTGTGTAGTTTCATTAAAATTCTCCCACGCATTTGCCGCCTGGTCGCCGCTGTCTGGGTGACCTAAGCCTGGCCAGCAAGCAAGCTTAGCCAAGAGACACACACACACCAACACACACCAACACACACCAACACACACACACACACACACACACATAGGTTGATGGGAGAGAAACAAACAAACAAATAAACAAAGGCAATTGAACGATCTGTGACCGGTTCTGTGATGTTTTTTGTGGTGCTTTGCAGAGATTGTTGTTGTTGTTGTTGTTGTTGTTGTTGCTGTTGCTGTTGTTGTTGTTGTTGTTGTTGCTTCTTCTGCTTGCTGCTGTTCTTGTTGCAATAAAATGAAACTTAAATGAAATCTATTGTATTCTATATGAATAATGAGACAATCTCAATAATTTATAGACAGCTTTCGGTTAACCGCAATAAGCCAGAGCGCAGTGCAGACAATGCATCAACAACAGCAACAACAACAACAGCAACAACAGCAACAACAACAACAACAACAAGAGCAACTGCAACAGCAACAACAACAACAAAAACAGCAGCAAAGATCATCACCGCAAAAGTTCGATGATCCTATTGTGGATCCATAGTGAGCTCAAAAGTCGGATATGGTATATGGTTTCTCAGGTTTGCAATCTTCAATCTGGCGCAACTGGGCAACCAGAGTTGCCAACCTCAGCACAGCCTCATCGTTGATAACAAATCGAGATTGGCATCGCTTCCGATTCCCGACAAAGGTGAGAAAGCTGTTTGGTTTGGTTTGGTTTAGGTTTTGGTGTTGGTGTTGGTTTTTTAGTCACTGCCTCTCGCTTTGGCCAACTATTCATTCATTCATTCATTTAGTCATTCATTCGGGTGACCGCAGGGCTTTGGGGGCAATCGCTGGTAATTGTATCTGTCGCAGCAGCAGTTGCAATAAGTCAAAGTTGTCGCCACGTCGCATCGTCGCATGGCCCGTGGCTCGTGGGTTTCAGTTACACTTCGGGTTACTTGATCCGAGCCTGTTTATTCCCTTATAGCCCCTCATTTGTTTATTATTGTTTTATGGCTTGGCCATTAGCTGCAGGAAGAGCTAATCTTTGCTGCCAATAGGACACCACTGGCAACTGCCAACTTACAACTGCCAACTGCCGACTGCCAACTGGCAACTGGCAACAATTAAATGGCTTCGCCACAGCACAGGTGACAGATGCTGGATGCTTCTGGGTGTGGGGCAGATTCATAACTATTTATAGAGACAAATGTGGTTGGCAATGCTTGCTGTGGTGCTGTGGTGCTGTGGTGCAAGCGAAACCCTTTTTCTACTTTCCACATTTGTGAGTCCAACTTGATTATTAAAATTCAAATGCAGAAAAATTCAAACCGAAGACTATCAATTATTATAAATAATTTTCAAACGATGCAGTTAACAAATTGAGTCCCGGCTTAAATTGGCAATTTCTATTCATGATCTGGCTTAAACCATAATCGAATCAGACTCAAAGCCACACAAAGCATTCGCATTCGCATTCGTATTCGTATTCGTATTCACATTCGGATGGGCGGAGTCATGTGCCGGACAGACGAATAATGAAAATATATATCGCACATACGCATACACTCACACACACACATTCACACACACACACACACCACACACACACACACACGCTGAGTGACCACAGAGCACACGCCCATTTGCCCAATGGTCCATGCAAGCATTCCAAATTCTCATACAGTCCAACCCTAAACAGTACACACACACACACACACACACATTCACATACACACACACACTCACACATGCTCATTTCGAGGCACTTTGCACCCAACTCAACGACGCATCGCCGCCAAAATCAATAGTGCCCCAATGTCGGCTCTGTGTGTGTGTGTGTTTGGGGCTTGGAGTCTGGGGCAGAGTGGCAGAGTCAGCTCTCATGTGGCATCTCGCTCTGGCCAGAGCTGGGCACGACCGGATGCTGCACTTAAACGCTGACGATGACGATGACGATGGCGATGAAGCTGATGTTGCCGGGCGCCGAGTCGAAGTCAAAGTCGAAGTTGGAGTTGTAGTTGCAATCAGAGTTTGAGGCACAGGCAGAGCCAAATGTGGCCGATGACGTTGATAGTACACGTACGAGACACTCACACACACACACACACACACACACATGTGTGTATTTCTAGTGCTGCTGGTGCATTTTTCGCCTCGGGTTCACAATAAAATGTTAAAGTCCTGTCGATTCTATTTGTGATGTATGCTACTCTTCTCTCTCTCCCTCTCTCTCTCTCTCTGTATTTCTGTCTCTCTCTCTCTCTTTTTCTTTCTCTGTATCTCTCCTTGCTGCAGTATCCTGTATCCTGCAACTGTTTGGTTGCAACATGAACTTTATGCTGCAACTGCGGCTGACTGATTCGTGCTGCTGCGGGCAATGCCTCAACGCCCCCCTCCCCCTCACTCCTGACACATCCCGCCGGCTCCAAAGTGGACCTTGGACCTTGGTTGCTGTTGCCTTTGCTGTAGCTGTAGCTGTGTTCTAAAAAGCACGCGTCGTTTTTGCCACTTATTGGGCAGCGTGTCCCTGCCGAGGACCCAACGAAAATCCGTCCAGACACCGCAGTTATGTATATGCATATATATACAAATATATGTATATACATATATAGATGTACATGTGTGTATCTCATGTAGCAGACTATGACTGCAATTTCGGAGAACTTAACCGCAGCAGCAGCTTCCACCGCAGGGCAGGACACAAATTGTGAACAAATGAAAGTTGGAGCTGAGGCAGAAGCAGAAGCTGAGGATGAGTCTGAGGCCGAGGCTGAGTTTCCTTGCCGCTTCCTTCCTCCTCTCGACATGTCTATGGCAACTCGAAGAACTGTGTCTGTCCCTCGCTGTCCCTGTTCGGTGTCCGTCCTTTCGTCGGTTTGTTCGCGTTTTTGTTTTCGCGTCTGCTCCTCTTTTTTTTTGGCAGTTTAACTGGGGGTCAAGAGAATCGCAATGCATCTCGGGCTGAAAATGCTGACGCATACTCCGGGTTGGAGGGTTGGTGTCTGTCGGTCACCACCGTGTGCCCCATGTGTGGGTGGCAACCGCAACGGGGTGGCGCGGCGGGGGGGCAGCAGTCGCGACTGGCAAAAAGCAGCAGCAAATAAAATGCGCAACTTGAAATAATTGAAAAGCGGACAAAGTTTATGGGTGCAAATAATTTTCGGGCGCTTGTCGAAGGGGAGGGAGGGGTGGGAGGGAGTGTTGCACAGAGGCTGCAAATATAATATACTAGCTGTGTTGCCATAGCAATCAATGGTGGGGCAACACAATATGGCTGCCCCTCCTCTGTCAGCAGCGAAAGCGAATGCATCCAATTGAAATACTCGAAACTAATCACAATTTAAACCGAATTATGCCACAAAATGTGGCAGATAAGTAGCAAAAAGTGGACACTGAATAAAGTTGCAAGCTCGCTTTTAAGCATGTTGCAATAATGTGTTTAATATGAATAAATATGAATAAGACATATTCAAAGAATTTTACATGATTTCAAGATTTAATTATGAGTCCACTCATAAAAGTGAATACAATTTAAAGTATTTATTTCATTTAGTCAACATTTGCAATCTTTAATTCTTGATCATATGAATGGTTATTCAATAATTGTGAATACAATTTGAGGCACTCATAAATTTGAACTACTCTTCTATAAGTCATAATTCCATTCGAATTGGCTCATCTAGCATTATTCATTATTCATTGTGTGACTGTCTTGTTCAATTTGTAGTTGTTGTGGCTTATTAGCAGTGACGTGAGCTAGTCACACCACACACACACACCACACACACATCACACACACACACACACACACACAACACACACTCGATACACACACTGAGCTGGCATATTCAAATGTGCGGTTTGGCACTCTTCAATTTACAACAAATCGTTCAACAGCAACCCAAACATAGCGACATAAATCACACACACACACACACACACACACACACATACACTCGTAAACTTGGCAACACACACACACACGCACACACAGACACTTGCATATCTTTCTTACACACAATTGTCTCTTTTCTTCTGGCCTCGCACAATGCACAGCTCCCAGTGCTGCTTGCTGCCCCGCCCCCCGCCCCCCCTCATTCTTTTTGTTGCCACCCCCCCCTGCCTGCCCCTGCCACCCAGCCAGTACACGTGGCCATTCAGCATATTTTCTTGGGTGCCGCTGTGCTGCGTTTGCGCCTCCTTTGGCTGCTGCCACAACAGCTGCCTCGTCGGTTGGCTTTTGTGAATTGGTGTCCAAGCGTTTTATGTTTCAATTATGCGCAACTTGTGCCCAACAATGGCGACGCTTTAGCTGCTCGCTCGCCTGCGCTAAATGATGATGCAAACTGACTTGGCCCTGGCTCCAAAAAGGATTCAACGCAGCTACATCCCCATCCTCATCCCCATCCCCATTCCCATTCCCATCCGCATCCCCATTTGCATCCTTAGCCCAGCTACCCCCCACCCTCTTAGTGCTGTGTGTATGTCAGTCAGTCAGTGTCTGCGCCAGTTGATGCATGCCTTTTCCTTTGCATATGCCACAACCACACACACTCACACACTCACACACACACACACACACACAGATGGAACAGTTTAGATTGACACACGCACAAGGAGTCAAATAGAAGTAACTGCCTGCCCCAGACTGCCTGCCACTTGCAACGGCGTTTATTTGCTTGCCACACGGCACAAGGTGTGCTCAAGTAGCCAACGGTAATTTTCAACCATTCTGAGGCCTTTGCACTCTCGCCTTTAATTTTAGCTCAAGCTCAAGCTCAAGTATTCATTTAAAACATGTGAATACATTGCGAATACATTCATCTGATTTGTGGCAGATCTGAGCCCTGCGATTTACCTTTCCATCATTCTTCACTATTGACTTATGTATATCTGCTAAAAACTGAATAATTCGAGTAAAATTTATGCGCAGATCCAAAAAAATTGCTGCACATAAATGGAAAATGTGTCAAATAAGCAACTTTTCACGAATGTGAAGCCGGGAAATGTGTGTTTTGTGCAACTTGAACCCCTGTGAGAGACGGTAGCCAATAAATGTGGCAGCTCAAGCTGTGCCACAGCGGCAAGCAGCCAACTTGCAACTGCAAATCTTGCTCAACTCTTTCTCGCTCTGCCACAAAATGGCGTACAAGCTATGTGTGGTATATAAATCGGCCAAGCTATACATAAACATATATATATATATATATATATATATGCAAATCTGTTTGGTTGTTGCTGTTGTTGTTGTTGTGGGCATGCTGCGCAGGCGAAGACGCAGACGCAGATGCCAGGCCCAGTTTTGAGTCGACAATCAATGCGGATGACGATGATGATGACGATGCTGATGATGATGATGATGATGATGATGATGATGATGATAGTGCCTTGGCCGAGCCCAGAGACGTTGTCGACCAGCACACGCAGCGCCAGCAGTCGTTGGCTGATTGTTGTTGCTGTTGTTGACTGTGTTGGACGCAGCTTTGGGCTTGGCCTGGCCCGGCCTCGGCCTATGTACGGGCGAGATATCAAGGTCTGGCCAATCAAAAAGCCAGCTAAGCACACGCACACACACACACACACACACACACAGAGTGAGCGAGAAAGAGAGGGAGAGAGAGCGAGGCACACGCTCTCAATTCGAGGCTGGGCAGATTGGAGATCGCTGCTGCGATCGACAGGTGTGAAGAGCTCCCCATCAGCGAACGCTGCTAATAACAAAAAAAAAAAAAAAAACAGAAATACAACAACAACAAAAACGTAACACGGCAGCAGATAAGCAAACAGCACGCGCTCTCAATCACACACACACACACACACACACTCACTCGCTCTGTCTCTCTCTTTCGGTGGCCAGCAGCAAAAAGAAACCTGCTCAGCAGCGCTGCTGAGTTGAAGTATTTTGAGTGTTCGACTGCTGCTGCTGCTGCTGCTGCTGATATTCATTCAATGCGCTTGGCCACAGCTCTCCCTCTCTCTCTGTCTCTCTCTGTCGCACACACAGTCGGTCTTGGTTGCGTTGTGTCTCGCTCGCATCAAGCAGCCAACCAGGCAGCCAACTGGGGCTGCGACTGGGGCTGGGCCAGGGCCAACTCGAGCTGAGAGGCAGAGCCAACGGCAAAAAAGAAATAAAACCAAAAAAAAAAAAACAAAGAAATCGACTTTGAACGGACGGACGGACAGACGAACAGACGGACGGACGAACGGACGGACGGACGAGCAAAGCCAAAGCAAAGCCCCAACCCAAAGTAAATAAGTTATCAGTTGAATTGTAACTAGAAACTCTCGACACAAGAAACGCAAAAAGAAACAACAAAAACTGAATGAAAATACAAAAGGGGAGGCGTCAACAACGACAACAACAACGACAACAGCAACAGCAACAACAACAGCAACAGCTACAACAGTAATGCGAATAACAATAGGAAGAAGACAACAACAACAACAACAACAAGAAAGCGTTGACAAAGATCAGAGCGCGTCTTGGAGACTGGGCACTCACACACACACACACAAGCATACACAAACACATACACACACACACGCACACACATACAGACAGACAGCAGCTCCCCACATGTGAAACAAGCGCAACGAATGAGGAGCAAGCGATTTAAAAGTCGCGCGTGCCCATTGAAATCTGAGTGCGTTTTTAAAAAGGGGGCACCAGGAAACTAAGGGTGGAGGGGGGTAGGGGTGTGTTAGGCGATTGTGCATATTTGTCTTTGCCTTTGCGTAGAGGGGGGTGGGGGAATCGCAAGCAATTTAAAAAAGAGTTTTGTGCAAAAATCACGATTAAACTGAGGGAAAGCGACAAACAAAATAAACTTTAAGCTTTGATGACCAAATTTTATATATGTACATATATATATATATATATTATTACTTTACATATTATATATATAATAGTTAAACTTGACATTTAGTTGAAATATATATTTATATTTATTTTGCGCTAAATCGAATATATCTTCTTATTTTTATTTCTATTACACAAATTTTCCAACTCGTTAAATTTGCTAAGCATTCAAACTATTCAATGAGTGGCCCACTGCACTCATTCATACTCATACTCGTAGTCATAGTCATAATCATAGTCATATTCATAGTCAAAGTCAATTGACTAAAATGGATTCATCTTGCTGTTTTAAGCCGTATTCACGAGTAACCGCTTGTGAGTGATGGGGGATGGGTATTCATTGTGTATTCACAGTCTGAGTGTGAATTGCATTCAAGCAATCATTGAGGAATGTGTGTTGTTGTTATGTGTGACGAAAGTGGATACTTGCAACAGGCTAAGGTGTGCACTGAGAATGGCATCCCTCTCTCTCTGCCAATGATAATCGTTGCAAGCTGATAATCATAATGCAGATGGCCATAAAGAGAGAGATGGGAGAGGGGGGAGAGCGGGTAAAGGGGGGTAGGTGTACTGAATTAGGGTACAAGGTTTCCCCACTTTGTTGATGGGGATTATTTTGTGGTGCCATCTCTTCGATATTAATCGCCAGGCAAGCGGAAATGGGGAGTGCCCCCCACACACACACACACACACATCTTTCGAGGTGGGTCTGGATGATGGCAGCTAGAAGGGGGCAACTGAGGGGGGGTGCGGCTCCAACAATTGTTGTTGTTGTTGTTGTTCGCCTGCAGCACGAGAGTGCCATGATTGATTTATTTATTTGAGCTGCGGACGCACGCGTCGCCTTCTTGTCAGTTGTTGTTGTTGTTGTTGTCGTTGTTGTTGTTGTTGTTGTTGTTGGGGCATTGGCAACGTCATGCGACGTCTTCGTTTCATTTTAAATCAGTAATCATTGAATTAAATTATGCCAGCTAAGCAACCAACCCAAAAACCCAAGCCATCATCATTATCTTGTTGTTCATCATCATCATCATCATCATCATCATCATCATCGAAAGCAGCTAAATAACCATCCATCTATCCATCCATCCATCCGGGGCTGGGCTGAAGCCGCACCCACACCTACGAGACGAGACGAGCAAATCTCTGAGATTGCAGCACGCGTCGTCTTCCAGTTGGTCACATGCCAAAAAAGAGAAATAAAATCATAATAATCCAGAAACCCATTAAAATTAGCCGAAAACTTAATACTCTTACCAATTTGAATTAACTGTCTATCAACTTTTAGCAGTTTTTATTTAATTATTTGCATTTTTTTCTAGTTTTTCATTGATCAACACAAAAAAAAGGAAACTTTTCCAAAAAAATCGAATTTATCGAGCAATATTTAAATTTAGTCAGTGAAAATCTTCTTTTTTTAAACAAATAAAATTTTTAAATTTATTCAAAAATAACCGAATTTATTAACCAATTAAGTTTTGTTGGTCAACTTTACTTTCTTCAAAAATGTTGCAATTGTGGCAAGAAAATTGAAATACTTGCCGCAAGAGCATCAACAAGCGGGACTCATTGGCTGTGAAGTTTTTATTGAATTCAGCTGCGGCATCAACACCCACATAAAAAAGGCAAGCTACGCAGTGGGAAAGAGATGGCCAGAGGGAGAAAGAGAGAGATAGCTACTTCTCAATAGGGAATACCTCATTCAGGTTGACAGAAATAAAAACAAAAAGAACAACAAACAAAAAAAAGGGAACCACACACAAACACACAGACACACTCCCTGAACCGCTGACCCCATGTTGCCGAGTTGCAAGTTGCCCATTCCCGTGGTTCCTGGTCGAAATCAAAGCTCTGCTTGGAGCTGGAGCTGGGTGCGGCGCCGCAAGAGACTGCGTGGGCAGCGTATTCAATTCTGCGCTTCGTGCGCTATTTATAAATGAATGACTGACTGACTGACTGACTGACGGAATGACGGACTGACTGAGTGAGTGAGTAAATGAATGAATGAGTAGACAGCCGGCCAGCCAGCAAATAATAATTGCGCTGCTCAATTAAAAAAGCCAACCGAAGGTAGACAAAAAAAACAGTCAAAGCCAAAGCCAAAACCAAACCCAAAAGACAACCACAACAACAACAACAACAACCACAACAGCGACAACAACAACAACAAGCGACCACTGGGTAGCATCTTCAGTAAAAATGGGTATGGGCAATTGAAGGGCAGGTTGTGGTTCTTGCCACATTTTGACATTGCGTAGGCGACCAAGCCTTTTGGGGCCGTTTAATGAATGACTCTCGGCCCTGGTCCTGGAACTAATCAAACTGGCGAACTGAAGGCTAAGACTAAGAGACAAGAGAAGAGCAGCGAAGCGAGGTGAGGGGGCAAGTGCGTTCTGGGCAGGGCAAAGCAGGCAGCAGGCAGCAGGCAGCAGGCTTTATAATTTATGCGCAACGCAATTGACAAAAAAAAAAGGAAAAATAAAAAAAAGAAAAATTAAAAAAAAATAATGAAAATCACAGCGTTTTAGGCGCCTTTTTCGGCACATAATCATTTGTTGTTGGTTGGCGTATTTCCTGGCCGGAAGCGGCAGCCGCTCTAGTCTCAAGTTGCAACTTGTGGCACGTGCGATGAGAACGCCTGCCAATGTTGTGTGCCACAGGATGCGCGAGCAACAGCAGCAAATGCAAATCGTAGGCAACATTTGCTGCGAGGCGCGTGCGCCGCAACATTGCGAGAGGGGAGGGGGGAAGCGGCACTTTTTGGTGGCATTCTCTGTGAATCACTCAAATGCTTGCGACGCTCCGCCCCGCCCCGCCTCGCCTCGCCTCGTCTCGTCCTGCCACAAATTTTGTGGTTTGTTTTGCTCGCTGGCTACGCAAATTTAACAGCTGCTCCTGTTGCAAAAGTGGAGGCGGCAAGCCGCCACCCACCGCAGCGGCAAGCACAAAGGTGCCAAGTTCCCTTACGGTGGGGGGTGGAGGTGGTGGGGTGGTGTGGTGGTTCTGGGGGGTGGCTCTTATTTTGCGCTATCTGCGCTGCGGCCGCCATTGAAAGTGAAAAGTGAAAAGTTTGCCAAAGTGCGACAACGACAACGTTGCGGCAACGACGACGACGACGCCGACGCCGACGACGACGTCATCAAAATATGCGCGTCAAAACAAACGCCGTAAAAGATTCATTAAGTTTGCCACTTGCCTTCATTTTCCTCTTCCTTTTCCTCTTCCTTTACGGTTTTTTGCTTTTTTTTTAGCTATTTTCCGGCTGGCCGTCTGGCGGATTTTCTTTTTTGTTTTTCTTTGCTTTGCTCATTTTCGCTTTCGTCGGGCATTCCCCAAAAGCAAACGGCGCAAAGAAGAAGCAGAAGAAGAAGAAGAAGAGGCAACATCAGCTGGTCAGCTACAAAAGGCAAACGGACAGAAATCGCGTATACGCCCAACATGCCCCCTGCCACATGCCACTTGCCACTTGTGGCTAATTTAATAATGATGAAATTCAAACACTTTTCAGTTATGCATTTCAATTTTCTCTAATACAATTTAATTTTTAAATATATTTAATAAATTTATTTTAATACAATAAAATTTTAGTTGTAAAAAGCGAAGTTTGGAAATCGTCTCTTTTTTTTTTAATTTTAAAATGCAATTCTTTTTGTAAGTATTTGAAAATTAAAAAACTCTGAAAATTTCACTTACATTATTTATGAGTTTTGCTTTAAATGGAAATTCAGATGTGTGTCCTTTCAGATTTTCCACAATTTTCCCATTTAATTCTATTCAAAATTTTTAATTTTAAATAAAAAACGACAAAATCTGTGCAGCTGTCCTGTTTCAGGACACACGATTTCCTTTGGATTTGCATTTGCTGCAGCTTCTATTTTTATTTTGTTCTCTTTGGGAGTGTAACCAACACACACACACACACACACACACACACACACACACATACATGTACACACACATACTGACTTTCATAGGGGTTTTTTCATATTTTGTGTTTTATTTTTTTCATCCAACTGCGCTTCGCTTTGTTTGTGTTTTATTTTTTATTATTTTTGGACGAAAACTTAAAAAGTGGACTGAGTGAGAGAGAGAGAGGGAGAGAGAGACATAGGTGGGGTTGGGGAGGGGTGCAGATGGGGTAAACAAAAGGCAAAAGCGTATTTAAAACAAAAGAAAGTGCAAAACAATTCATGCGCCTGGCCGGAATCTGTGAATGTGAATATGACTCGCTGTGAATGTGAATGTGAGTGTGAGTGTGAATGTGAGTGTGCATGAATGTGAATCCGAATACGAATCCGAATCCGCATCCGAGGCGAGTTGGTTTGGGTTGAGTCAAGTCAAGTTGGCAGTGCCCCGAGTGCCACAGTCTTAGCGTTTCTTCTTGTTCTCATTGTTGTTGTTGTTGTTGTTGTTGTTGGCTGGGCTTTTTTTTGGTTGGCCGACCGACTGGCTCCGACCGCCCGCTGGCCACCGTGTCGAATAAAAAACGGACACGGCTGCGTCAGACGGACACGGCTGCGGATGCACCTAGTGAGGAGCACCGCCTCACAATTTGAGAATCGCAGAATGGGGAGAATGGGAGATTGGGGCAAGGAGGAGCTCTGAAGTCGCCGCAGCGGAAGCAACTTGCTGCGCGCTGTTGTGGCTGATTATGCTGCCAGTGGCAGCAGTCGGTGGCACAGACGACAACGGCTTTGACTCCAGCCGTGTGCCGCATGACGACTACATCAGCACACAAAGACAGAGAGAGAGGGAGAGCGAGAGCGAGAGGGAGGGAGAGAGAGAGAGAGAGAGGGAGACTGGGAGACCCGCTTACCCGCAGCGAGATATTTGCCAGCCAAAGTTGCCATTTATTTGGTGGGATTTTGGGGTGGGGCTTGGGAGCGGGGCTGCCTTCAGAGATGTCCTGCAGGCTCCTGTCGCAATTGAAATACATCAGTTCCAGCAGCACACCCCCCACTCACACACTCACTCACACACTCACCCACTATCCTCACCCCTTTGGTGCCGCTTAAGCCGCAGCTGGACAAAAGTTTGACATCCATCCACATGACACGACACAAGCGAACGGAATTGGGGATTGGAATGGAGGATGGGGGTCGCAATTGAGTTGTGTGCTGTGTGTTGTGTGTGTTGTGTGTGTGTTGTGCTGCTGTTATTTCTTATAACAAATGGGCAAGTGGGGGATGAGGGAGGGAGGGACTCTGACAGAGACGTTGCCATGGCACGAATTCGAACAGGAGCTGGATAACAATGGCAAACGGACGCGACCGCGGTCGGTCGCTCATTTAATGGACACTGTTTGGTCGATAATCAAATTAAAAGCGAAAAAAACAAACCAAAAAAAAAAAAAACAGCGACAACAGTGGCAGCGTCATGGGGCAGGTGCAGGGGCAGGAGCATGTGCCCACTCCGGCTGTCCGAGCCGAGTGAAAACTATCGATTCAACTGATTCGAGGCCAGCTGCATTTGCCGCTCGATTAGCGTTTGACCATTTGAGTGTTGTGAGTGTTTGTCAGTGAGTGTCTTGTGAGTGCGATTCGAAGTCAAGCGGAACGACGGTCACGTGGACTCGCGGCTTGAGGGACTGGCAAAAAAACAACAACAACAACAACAAGTGAAAATAATAAACAACACGCCGCAGTTGCAACACTCTTGCAACCCACCTGCTCCCATCGAAACTTTATTCAACATTTTTGAGTTTATTTTTGGGCAGCTGGAAAATATATTCTATATAAAGTATTCGTCTAGTTCGCAGAGATCACAGATCGGGAATATACATATATATCAATATATGTATATATATGTACTTGATGGGATCGGAGACGTCTCCTTTAATACGTTACAAGCATCATGATAAAATTATAGCGACCTCTGCTAGGGTATCGAGCTACATATGAGTTGGGGTGATCGGGAGGAGGAGGAGTGGTGTTCTTAAGGAGCAGGTGAATTGGGCCCGATTCAAGGCAAAGACATGCAAACTAAACTAAACTAAACTAAACTAAAAAAAAGAAGAGAAATTGGTTTGTTTGTTCTTCAAAATGAATGTGTCTTCTTTATGAATACGAGTGGCAAGTGAAGCAAAAGTGTCTCAAATATTCAAAATACTCAATTTTCAAATATCTGAATGATTTGAATAAAATCTATTTTGCTTGGGCATATTTCAACTGTCAATAGGAACTATGATTTTTATACAATATAACTTATATAATAATATGAATGAATAATATACATATGAATGAATATAATATAATAATAAAAATATGAATAAATAATAAAATATATGAATGAATATTAATATCAATAAATTAGTCACCTAGAATATATCTATATCTATATATATATCTATATATCATTATAATTTCATCACATTTCTTAGAAGAGATGATTCGAGTTATTCATTTCATTCAATATTGATTGTTAGGTATTCAAAATTTAGTTGAATGCAATTCGCTAACTTCTTCACTTATTTTTAAATTTTTTTTTTTTTTGGTCAGTTACCCCTCAGATCGACTTCCCGTCATCGTCATGTCATCCATTTGATTGCAGTTGTTGTCGAAAATTACTCATTAGCTGCGATGCGGCATGCGGCATGCGGCATGACGAAATCTTGTAAATTCGTAGATCAAAAAAAGAGATTCGAACAACAGCAACACCAACAATGGAGACAAAAATAATGAAATTGTAACAATTAATTATGATACGAAGGCACACCTGATGTTGATGGGGTTCTTCTGAGGTGCACAACTGGATGTGGCAATGGGGGGAAAGGGGCACAACAACAGCAATTTTGGGCACAACAGTTATCGATAAACGAGGCGAGTTTTTTTTTTTTTTGTTCTTTTTTTTTGTTTGATAGGGTGGGGGGGTGCCTGTATCCAAAACTCCAAGCGGGTCCACAGCAATTAGTCGCCAGAGCTCCAGTTCTAGTCGTTATCAGTTGTACAGAGAATACTGCCCGATTTGCCACTAGAAACACTAGAAATCCCCCCACAAACCGCATGCCCCCATTCAACGAGCTTGTTTCTTTTGATTTGTAACACAAATAAACCGAAAAATATCGTAACAACAACGACAACAACGAGAACAACAACAACAACGACAACAAAACAAGGCAAACAACTTTGCGAGCAATTAAAACTGTTTCGACGACATTGCAGGGGTTGGTGTTGGGGTTGGGGGGTGGGGATGGTCGTCTCTCAGGTGATGGGGATGGGGCAGGTGCAGCAGCAGCAGCAGCAGCAGCTCCACATTGCTCTGTGCTCGGTTTGCTGATAAATGGCCAGCAAAGGGAAACGTGGCAAGTGCGTCATTGGGCAGTTCAGTTCAGGGCTGGACGGCAATGTTATCTAGATAACAGAGCAGATAACAATGCTTAAACAGGGTGCAGCAGGCTGCGGGGGCAGCAACAAAACAAGACTGATTTAGTCCAGACCGCGAGAAAGAGACAAAGAGAGCGGGATCACGACTTCGAGATATCCTGTAGTCCAATGAATAAAAAAAAACAATTCTTTCATCAGAACAAATCTCTCGATCAACAGGGTTGCTCATCGATTAACAGAGTTGCTTAACATTATTATATTATATTGAAATGAGCTATGTTTAAGTATAGGCTAGTATTGCTATATAAATACCGATCTACCTGTGTTCGATTCAGCTAGGAATTGTCCCTCTTATAGCTCGACTACCCCGTCTTGGCCAAGTTGAATGGGTATCGTTCATAAAACGAATCTCTGCCCAAAACTAACAGCAAGTCACATTTTATGAGCGCTGATACGGAAATGCCCAAATGCGTACGGATATATACATATATATGCACATATATATATATATGTATATATGTATATATGTATATATGTATATATGTATATATGTATATGCATATGTGTGTGTGCAAATCAGAGAGTGTGTGTGGCTTCGCGTGTGTGAAGTTTATGGTTATACGGCTTTGATTTCGCTTTGAACTAGCCGTGATCAGGCAGAGATACAGCTACAGCTACAGATATAGCCATAGTAACAGTTGGGCAAAAAAAAAAAAATAATAATAATAATAAATAAAAATGAGCAGATATATAGATACGTATACACTCGCCAAAATGTGGCAGGTTCAGCCGGACCCAACGCCCCCCAGAGGCTACGTGGAATACAGTAATAGTCATAATAATAATAATAATAATAAGCAATAAACCCACTAAACAATAAAGACTGACGTTAACTTTACAACCGCCAACAAAAAAGAAAAACAACAACAACAACAACAAAATCGGAGAAATCATTGCAAACACACCTAAACGGGCGGACTCTGATTTCCGGAGCATTGCGATATCGTCGCGATAACCGGAGTAGATACAAAACCCACAAAAACATAAAAAACAAAAACAAAAACAACAAAAAAAACAATCCCGAGAACTGGCCATGATATATGAGCTACGACATACATATATCATACATATATGTGTATGTCTAAATATATATTTACATATATCATCTGGCCAATATATTTGTTAATAACGCCATAAACAGTTAAGTGCATTTGTTTGTATATTTAAATAAATAAATTAACGTATCCAGCAACAGCTCGAAATAAAATTTAAATAAAATAAAATAAACAACAGCACGAAATAAAATTTAAATATAATAAAATAAATATAAAACAATAAATCCAGTTTTTAATTAAGGCTCTCATTTTTAATTTTTAATTCCTTTAGTAGTATTTAGAATTTTAATATATAATATATATAGTCAAAGTTGAAAAACAATAAATATTTATATATAAAAATAATCACAAACATATTCAACTTTCTTGTATGCTGACATTTGCTTTAAGATCTAACATGAAAATCATATGTATTCAGACTGAAATCTGCCGTTATATACATATGTATATATATATATAATGATAATATTTAGATGTAGATATTTATGTTTAGCTCCAAGTTGACTTTCAGCAGTGTCATCAATTTGCTGGCGTTCAGTTTCCAAACTTTGCTCAATCAAAATAGTTAAGGATTCTGGCCAAGATATTAAGTATTATTACTCAAAAGTTTGTATATTCGAAGTTGCAACATTCCAGGCGTATCAAATTGAACCGTGTATATTGAGTCAAGCACACCAAGCTGAATGAATAATTTAAACTTTCCACTTGCCACGCATTCAACTTTGTCAGCAGACCAACTATATAGTTTACATATATATTTTCCATGATTTTGGACTGCCGCAGAAACTGTTTGTTTATTTTAGAAATTATCGATGTGGCAAGTGTCGTCTTATGTTTAGTATTCCAATTCCAATCGACTGGTGGCACACACACACACACACATGCATATATCTGTAGTTATTTGTACTTTTGCGCAATTTGATATAATTTGAATTTTTGTTGTTGATATTTCAAATTTTGAGTACTCACCTTGTGCAATTCGAACCGCGGGCATTTTAATTCTCATTTTTGTTACAATTTCCAAAGGTGTTTCAAAACTTTTCGAGCGCTCGCCCACGCAACGGCAGCTGGGCGGGCAACTCCTCCTACTCCAGTTTAATCCTCCTCCTCCTCCTGCTCCGTGTTCTCCCTCTTCTACTTCTGCTCCTGTTTCCGTTGAGCTGTTGCTCTTTGTTGTTGTTGTTGTTGTTGTTGTTGCACACTTTTGATAAATGTTTTGATGATTTTCAATTTTATTTTAATTTTTGATTTGTTTCTTAATTTGTATTGCACTTGTTGTGGTTTTTTTAATATATATTTTTTGTTTATTTTGTAGAAGTTATTCTTGTTGGGAAAAAAATGCACTTTCCTTGTGATCTTTGCTTTTTCTTTCTTTCTTTCTTTCTTTCTTTCTTTCTTATTTGCTGTTGTGGCCTTTTTCACATGGGTCCCACACGGCGGCCATTGGCCAGCTTCAGTTTTATGTATTTTCGTGTCGTTTTCGTTGTTGTTGTCATTTTGCCCACCTTTTCAGATTGAGATGTTGAACATTATAATATTTTATTATATGTTTTTCATCGAAATATATTATTTAAAACAATCTAACAAACAAACAAACAAACAAAAAAAAAATAAACAAATTTCGCACTCGAAAAAACACTTTTGTTGCCTGCTGCTTCTTCTTGCTCTTCTCTTCTTCTTCTTTATATGCTTGTTCTGCTTCTTCCCCTTGCGACTTCTTGAATTGATTTCGTATAGGAACCGTTAGCACTGTAATTCTTATTTGCTTATTCTAAGTTGTCGCTGATGTTTTTGTTGTTATTGGCAGTTTGGCAGCTGACAAAATTGTTTTTGCGCGTTCCTTTTGGCCACATTATTTGTGGGTTTTTTTTTTGTTTTTTGTTTTTCGTTTTTATTTTTTTTGTTTTGCTAAACAACTTTATCAACGCCTTGTTGCTGTTTCTTGTCTCACGTTGCTCTTGTTGCTGTTGTTGATGTCGTTAGCGGCTTATTCCAATTGGCAACACATTTGCCATCCAATTGGAAATGACTTCAACACAAGACACTTAAAAAAAATTGCACTTTCTGTGGGTGTGTGTGTGTGTCGCGTGTCCGTTTAGACCGGGTATTTAGAAACGAGCGGATGAAGGAAGTATTTACTAGTAGAGGTCGAGAGATGTGCAACCAAATGAATTAAAAAAAAATTGCAATTGTTTTTTGATTCGTTTATGAAGAGCGCGTCATTATTTGTCGTTGTCCTCTGGCTAACTGTTATTGTTGCAGTTGAGTTTTGCGTTAACTGCTGCTGGCTACTTGCTGCTGGCTGCGTGCACCGCGACGGCGATGGCAGCCTCGTCAGAGAAATGTATGGTGCTAACGGTAACGGCGGAAGTACGCGACTACTGCGAGGCGTCGAGCGGCGAGCGCGTCTTCGCTGGCTCTGCTGCGGCTGTGACTGCGGCTGCGACTGTCGCTCTGTTGTCGTCGCCGTCGTCGTCGTCGTCGTTTTCGTTGTCCAACAAAGCACAAAGCGCCGTGACGAGACCAACACACACTCCAACACCAACACCAACACAACACCACTAGCAGAGCAGCAGTGCACGAGAGGCCAGTGAGTGGTGAATGGGCAAGAGAACTTCTTCTTCGTCGTCGTTGTCGTCGTCGGCAAAACGAAACGAACGAAAGCTTGACGAGTGGACGAACACAGTGCGTGAGAGAGCAAACGTGTGTTTGTGTGTGTGAGTGAGCGAACGAACGTTTGTATGAGAGACAGACAGGCAGGCAGGCAGTGGTGACTGTGACTGCGACTGAGGCAGTGGCAGTGGCAGTGGCGAAGCTTATGCGAGCCAAAGCCAGTGACTGAGGCAGAGACTGAGACTTAGACAGAGACAGAGCAGCGACGAGAGCATGTCCGAACGCGACGATGTCCTGCGAGCGACTGTGGACGCACACGTTCAGATAATTCAATTTTATTTTAGGGTTTTGCACTTTAATGCCAATCTGAAAATTTGATTTTGGCTAAGCGACGCCAACGCTAACGTCGGCGTCGCCGTTAGCGTCAACGCCAACGCCAAAGCTACAGCCCTTTAGCACTGGTTGGTGGTGGTGGGTTGCTGTTATTGTTATTATGCTGTTGTTGTTGTTGTTGGTGGTGGTGGTGGTGGTGGGTTGGTGGGTTGGTGGTCTGCTACTGCTGACTGCTGACTGCGCTGCTACTGCGTTTGTTTATTTGGTTTGCTGGCACTCGTTGGTCCGTTGGCCGCCACATGTGTGTGTGTGTCTATGTGTGCGTATGTGGGGGTGGACACACACACACGAATGCGAGAGCGAGTTATATACATGTGTGTAGCTAGTGCGAGCGAGCGCGCAACACACCAAGCGCAAGCAGCAGCGAGAGAGAGAGAGGGAGAGCGCCCCAAAGCTCAAATGAAAATAGCCAAGTTCGATGTGGCGACTGTTTCATGCAAGACTGCACACGTCGCGACGTCGACGCTGGCAGCGACGCGACGCGCAGTTGATAACGGCACTTCACACATGTGTGAAGCGTGCGAGCTTCAAAGGAATAAGAGAAGAAGAAGAATGAGAAGCAGCTTCGGCTCAGCTGCTGCCTTCGCTGCTGCTGCTGCTGCTGCTGCTGCTGTCGCTGTCCATTGTCCATTGTCCATTGTCCGTTATTCGCCCAACCCTCGCGCAACCGGCGTTTGCTTCTGAATGAGGCAATAACAACAACAACAATAATGAGCACAATGTGCGCGCAACTTAAGGCGACATTTGCCGCGCAAATCAAGGCGACAACTAAGAAAACCAAACAGCAACAAAAAGCATTGAATTGTTTGCAATTTACAGTTGCAAAAATTACCCAAAATTTTGCCAAATTCGCGGCTGGAAGACACTAGAAACACATGTTGTCCAGTTACGTCTTTTTTTATTTTTAATTTGTTTTATTTTTGTTTTTGTTTTTGTTTTAGGCGCGCGCGAACCGGCAGAACTTAAGCAGGAACTTGTGTGGCACGTCCTCACAACGCGGCTGCTCGTGTGCATCTAATAAACTAAACTTAGTTTATGCCCATCTTCCTCCATTCAACAAGAGCCGCTGCTGCTGCTGCTGATGTTGCTGTTGCTGCTGCTGCTGCCAACCAACCAAACCACTCGCAACGCTGACGTCGCTGCCAGCGCCAAAGCTATCGGCCGGCAGTAGCCGCCTGCCTGGTCGCAAGCCCCAACGCCAGCCGATGCCAGTCAGTCGGCGTTCGAACAGCAGCCGGCGCTGAGGCTGCAGTTGACGCTGGAGCTGAAACTGTTGTTGCCGCACTTTGCTTGTTAACCTGGCATTTATTCGTAGTTATTCATAGCTATTCGTAGTTATTCGTAGTTATTCGTAGCTATTCGTAGTTGGTCGCAGTGAATGGGTTGAAGTTCAGGTGCCTCTTGCGGCTGTTATTGAGTGCCAAACGGTTTCGAATGGATTGAGTAGCAATCACACACTCACACTCACACTCACACACACACATTCATAATGAATTATAAATGTATATTATTAAGTATTTATCTCTTTTGCTTAATTATCATTAATCGTTACAGAATCGATATAGAATAATTATCAATCTAACTGACATCTGTATTTATGAATATATTTTCGAGTGTTTTACTGATCGTGTTCCTGTGATTTGTATTCATTAATGCAGTTTTCATTTAGTCGATTTATGAGTGTGCTCGTGAGTGTATCCATTAGGCTTAGAGAAGAATAAGACATACATTTTATATAGATATATGCATATTCAATATATTCATACTCATCTTTGCAATAATCAGAGTTTTTACAAATACATTCATAATAAATAATTAAACGATTTGCATTAATTTGTGTATTTTTAAATAAGTGAATGTATGTACATAAATATGCAAATATGAATAAGTTGTTTCGTGAGTCCATTCACTAATATATTCAGAGTAGTCATATTAAATGATTTTACAGTTTGTATTATAAATAAATAAATATTCTTGCGAATGTCCATTTATGAGTGTATTCGCAAACATCTTGAGAGTATATTTATTAGTATAATAAATGATTTAACAGTGAATTTATTCGTAAGTCCATTCATGAGTGCACTCACGAATATATGCACGAGTGGTTTCTTTTCTCTAAATCGATGTATATTTAAGACACTCTCCCTCTCAGACAAGTGTGTGTGTGTGAGTGTGTGTGTGTGAATGAGTGTAAATGAGTACACTCATGTCTATAATTGCAATTGGAGGAAGGAGTCGCCTGCTGTTGCTGTTGCTGCTGCACTTGGGAATGAACGAGGTTCATAGTTAGGCTTAATGCTCACCCAGCGCGGTCAACACCGGCTAATGCACATTAATCTTTGCAGCTTCTGCATCGGCATCGTCGTCGTCGGCATTTGCTTCGGTGGGTGGGCGGTTGTTCGGGTAGTTGCATGCAGCATGTTGCAAGCTGCTGCTAGTTGCTGCTGCTGGTTGCAAGTCACAAGTTGCGAGGCAGACCACGAGTGGACGCGACCTGTTCAAACCATCCAACGAAACAAACACACAGAAAGCTGCTGTCAACGCTGGCTGCGCTGTCTACTGCGCTGCTTTAGCATTGCACCCATTAATGTCAGCGCACATACTCAAACATGTGTGAACTTGCGTATGTGTGTGCGTGTGTGTGTGTGTGTGTGTGTATGTGTGTGTGTGCGATGCTGGCCCAAAAGTGAATGCGAATTGTTTTTATTGCAAAGGTTTGCGTTATTGTTAATTGTGCTGTGCACGCTTTGCGTGTGTGTGCGCGAAAGAGAAAGCGCGAGGGGGAGAGAGAGAGAGAGCGAGATAGCGAGAGATGTTGTTGGATGTCAAAGTGAGTGAGATAGCGAGAGATCATTAGCGCCACACATGTGCGAGTAGCTGTGAGCCAGTCTACTATTGTGTTTGGTGAGTGTCCACTGAGACCACACTACTCCCACCCACAGCGACTGAGTGTGAGTGTGTGTGTGTGTGTGAGTGTGTGTGTGTGTGAGTGTGTGTGTGTGTGAGTGTGTGTGCGCTTGAATCATATGTGATAGATGCACGCTCGCCGCACAAGCCACACTAGCGCAGCGCTGATAACCTCAAGCTTAACCCATTGTTTAACTCACCCTCTCACCCCCCCCATACAACACACACACACACACACACACACACACACCATAAAAAATAAAGGACACGCATGCCACATGTGCTGGCTGAGTGCGAAGCGGCATCCACAGAAATGGCCCCATGGCTATAGCATATGTATTGGCGCCTTTCACACACACTCACACACTTACACACACACACACTCACACACACACGCACACTCACGTCGCACACGCGCTTTCGCCCCATCGATTGGCCATCGTTGCTCTCACCATTTTCGCATATTTCGTGTAACTCCCCCCCCGCCCCATCAGCTACCTGTGCGCTGCGAGAGAGCGCGTACGCGATAGAGAGCGAGAGAGAGAGAGAGAGCGGCGAACGCTGATGCTGTGGCGACTGCGAAAGTTACCCTTTGCCCTAAGCAGAGAGAGAGAGAGAGGCGCGCAGTCGACTGAGAGAGCGAGGGAGCGCGTCGGAGAGAGAGAAAGAGAGTGAGAGCGAGGGGGAGAGGGAGTGGGAAAGAGGGAGAGAGAGATGGGTTTATCAATGTGAATTTGTGTGCAGAGCTTTGGCATCAGCGTTGCGCTTATCAGTAGCCGCGCCAGCGTTGACAACGCCGGCAGACACAAAACGCTTGCCGCATGCCGCATGCCGCATGCCGCATGTAGCGTCGCGGTCAATTCAAAATCTTTTATTTCAATATGATCCAATTTACAATTTACAAACAAATTTATTAATTGTGGACAATGTTAATTTTAAATTTTTTATAATTTTTTTGTTATATTTTTTCTTTTAATTTTCAATACTTACATTTTTAAAGGAAAATATTATTTTTAAAATTAACTACAATTATTTCTGGGAAAATCAAAAAGATTCAAATTCTATAGTTACTGGAATCAACGTAATTTTCAAATGTGGCTTAAATGTCAAAGAATCATTCACTATATATATAATTTATATATATATTTTTTTTTTTTGAAAATTGAAAAATCACATTGAATTATAGAAGAACGGAAATCTCATTTAACTTAAATGTAGTTAAAACTAGCAATTAAACTAAGCCTCTTCTTAATTAGAATAGGATTGGACCTAAAATAAAACTATTTAATAAATAATCACTGAAATTTGTGTATTTTCAAAATTGTTATATAAGGCTGAGAAACACTATATTTTATTTCAAATTTAGAAAATACTCAATTTTCCATTTTCCTTAAAGTTGATTTTACCAAAAAATACACTTAAACTGAAAATTAATCGAGTTCAAAGCTTTTTAAGCCCTTGTGACAATTTGAATACATTTAAATAACTTCTTTTTTTTACGAACTCACTTTAAATAATTTTTTTTCTTATATTGTTTTTTTTTGTTTTTTTTTTTTATTGTTTTGCCAAATTGATAATATAAATGGCATGTTTTTCAGTAACTGTTTATGAATTTTAAGGTTTGTCCAAAAAGGTTGCGCTAGTTGACAATTGTGGGTGTGTGCAACTGTGTGTGTGTGTGTTTGTGTGTGTGTGTGTGTGTGTGTGTGATTGCAAATGCAGCAACAGTTGCCAGATTGCTTCGGATTCGGATTTGGTTTTTGTTTTTGTTTTTTAATATTTTTGTCGCTGATTAAGATTCGGAATGCGGTAACTTCAAACGCCGCCAAAAAGGAGCACTCGTAATTACCCTTCGAAGCGGCATTTCAATAAGTAAATAATAATCGGGGCTAAGGTACGCATGCCACATATATATATATATATATATATATATATAAATAAATCGCATAATATATGCACAGACTCCGCGTCGGCGAGATGTGAGAATTTTGAAAACAACAACAGCAACAACAACTGCAACAACAACTGCAACAACAACAACTGCAACAGCAGCAACAACAGCAACAAAGCCTTTAACGAAAATTACAGAATTGCCGACAATTACCACAGCCAAGAGGAGGAGTAGTTTGAGGCAAGCTGTAGGTGGTAGGGGAGGGAGGGGGGTGGTACTGCTGGTGGTGGGTTGCACTGTGTGACATATGCGGCAGAGCTGCTTGAGTTTTGAGTGTGCACTCCTTGCAACAGCAACAGCAACAGCAACTGCAACTGCAACTGCAACGTCGTCATTATATAATCCTGCGGCGCATGTCCAGCATTAGAAGTGTCGACAAATTGGCCAACTCGCTGGCTAGCCAGGGAGTTAGCCAGCGTGGCTATCTTGGCTAACTTGGCCAGCGAGCAAACTTGGCCAACGGGCAGCTGCTGCATTAGCATTAGGCCTGCCTGCGTGCCACAGACGGGTCATGATTGCTATTTAAGTGGCAGCAGCTCAATCGCTGCCAATTTGCAATTGGCCAAAGGGGCTGCAAAAGTTGGCCCATTATCACAGCTACCGTTGCGGCAACCTCAGCATCTAAAATTGTTGTTGCTGCCGTTCGTGTTGTTGTTGTTGTTGTTGCTACTGTTGTAGTTGCTGCTGTTGTTGTTGTGGCAAGTTCGGTGCCAGGCGTTGCCCAGCTATTAATTGTCGCGTGAACCGCGCTTTTGTTGGATCGATTGCGGGTCACAGTTTCGATAGCACCGCTATGTCAAACCAAGCCAGGCCAAATCCAGCCCAGGCCAGGCCAAATCCAGCCCAGGCGACCAACTGACGGAAACGGACCAATTCAACCAACGGCTCAATGCCAACCGCTGGCCGTTGATCGATTTAACGAGCAGCCAGCAAAAATAGACAGACCACCCCCCTCCCTCCCCCTCCCCCAACAGACCACTGCCCACTCCGCTCCAACACCCTTGCAACACCCACCAACGCAGTCACATTCCACAGGATGCGGGCAACCACATAAGGAAATATTAAATACAGTAATCACTCGCTAAATCAGCTTCAAATATAAATTACTTCGTAAACAACAAGTTTTTTTTAGCTGAGAAACAATTGGCTTAAAATAATGTATTTTTTTTTATTTTCCAAAATATTTGGCTATTTTTAAGATTTTAGATTTAATTTCCTAGAAGAAATCTTGTACATAACTAAATTGGTATGAATATATCGATTATTTCCATTGGATTTTTTATATATTTTTCTAATGAAGAAGACTTTATCGATGCTGATCAAGAATATATATAGCTTATCTGCTTCAATGCGTTACAAACCTCCCAAACCAATTATAACACTCTCAACAAGAAGATAAAGGTATCAACGAAAAACCCTCATTTAAAATACTGTAATTTAGAAATGAATCGAAAAACCTTAAAGATATTATTAAGTATATAGATACTATATATATATAAATATATATTCATATATATGTACATTATCTACGGCATACCAAAAATAACTTCTAAAGATATTCATTTAGTTTTTTATTATTTAACATCATAAAGTGTCCCAGTTTCGGAGTGACTACTGTATCTAACAGTAGAGTAATGTGTCCTCACGTATTCATTCCTTTCTGTTCCGCTTCAATTCATTCCAATCCATTCCATTCCATTTCGTTCCGTTTCGCATTCGTTGACAAATTGTTGATTGACGCAATCCGTTGGCCAGGGCCGCGTAGCCATGGAATCTGAACCTGCCTCGCTTGTGGTTAGGTCATTGGTGGTGTTGGTGGTGTTGCTGCTGCTGATGGTGCCGGTGCTGGTGCTGGTGCTCTTAGGGGCCGGCTGCTTCTTGTTGTTTCCGCGGGCTAAACAAAGTTTATCGATTTAACAAAATTCATTGAGCCAAAGAGCTCAAAGTGCCACATTTGGCTCCTGGGACGGCCTGTGCCTGCGACCGGGTCTCGCTTTCGCTTTGGGTCTGGGCTTTTTTGGTTTGGGTTTGGGTTTGGGTCCCGCGCGGTTTTCGCTTTGTTTAGATGACCCAACAAACTCGACGCTCGGCCCGTTGGCCGGGCACTGCCAAGGGGGGCCCACCCAAGTGATCGATTATACATTCGATGGCCATGAAGGCTAACAACTACTATAAACAGCTTTGTCCTCAATGCCCTTCCAGCCAAAGCGGCGCGCAATCATTAGCCATAGATACCATAGATACTATAGATATTTAGCTAGGAAACGGCAAGCGGCAAACTAGCTATGATTGATCCTTAAGGAAAATGCTTTATTAAGTTAAGATTACTAGTTCAATTACTAGTTCTTTCTCGCTCAGAGTCAAAGGCTTTAATCCGATTGACCCGCTTTAAAGGAGGTCGTATCTCTTTTCCAAGTTATGCACTCCTTAACCAGGACAAATGGTCTTCAAGGGTCTTTCAGTTATCGGAGTGGATTTTCCCATTACACATCACAGTGTCTCTTTCTCAATACCACTTCGAGGCTAATCAATTCCAGATCAAATCTCACATGTGTCTGTATGTCAAAGGAGCCCCGGTAGCTGCCACCAAGGTCCTTACCCCCTTGAGCGGCACATCTGTGCAGCACTTCGTTATTTAGTTTTCAAATGTTGCACCGCAAATGCTTAATTGATTTTTCAAATTCCACAAGTGCCAACACTTGACATCTCAAGTGGTCCTCGATTGCATACTGAAGAGTGTCCTGTTCGCATCCTAGAAGCAATTCTCAGCCCCGACGTGTCCGTTTCAATAGGCGCCTCCGAAGGGTTTTTTGTTTTAACATTTGTGGTTGAACCGCTCAGCATTGATTGATGATTACTCACTTGAATATCATTAAAAGTGTAGCAATTATTGAAAT